>JAHZNB010001022.1:0-15345 GCA_027744295.1 Callyntrura guangdongensis | reverse complement strand
TAAGGAATACAATAAAATTTTGAACACGTACTTTACTCCCGTAGTTTCTGTTAGCAGTTGTTCATTATTGAAAAAGTAAAGTTCGATTCGATTTCGAAGCGTTGACTATATTATATCTGTGTAGATATTTTCATCACTTTGGTTTGTAAATGTTAGAAAAGTCATCACAACATACGTAAAAGCATTTTTTATCCTTCCGGTGCTTCAGGATTTCAATTTTCACAAGCCTCTCCAAAAAACACACTTATGTTAGAGTCATCAAAACTTATGGCTTTGCATGAACATCGGTTCAGCCTAGTGTAAGGGTAAATAAGCTGCTTTTGGAAAGCCCAGCCAGATGAGTCATCGAAAATACACTGAAAATATACTATACGGATTTGAGTAGATGGTAGATTCACCGTCGCTTTCACTTTGAAATCTCATTTCCGTTGTACTATTGGTTACGAAGCAGTAAGGATGCTAGCAATCTACTAGATTTGTCACAACAGCTACAATCTACAACACATTTGTCTGTTCACACTTGTCAATTTTTATAAACGGATTTCATCTTTCTAGCTGTCTATCATTTATTATATTCTCTGATTTTACTAAAAGGTTTTATACATCAAATCATAGTGAAAGTGAAGGCACATCGGTACTTGGAACTGTCTAGCGTCAAAAGACTCATAGTGTATACCACTTTATTGCGCAAATACCGTAATAGTAACTAAACTGGTATTGTGCAAAATATAGGGTAAATATACCACCACAACTGCTAGGCAGACATTCAATTAGGAATTTTAAAATGCGTTACGCAAATACCAACTTCCACCACTCGTTTTTTACAAGATGTTATGAAACTTTCTCCATCTTTCCCCTGTAAATGGTTGCTGTGTTTTAAATAATAATCAATAATGTTGTCGTTAAAGGCTCTCATCATATTAATGGCATCATCCTTTAGAGACCAATCCGATTTATTATTAAACTATCTCTCCAAAGTTTTTGCTAAATGCATAGATTGAGTTTATTGGAGTGTTTACCAACACTGAAACTGATTTAGAAAGCATCGGAGTCAGCATGTTGATAAAATATACCCAATTCACTTATTTGTCTGAAACAAATTTTGAGTACATATTTGAACAACTGTAGTGTTGTGTATTCTGTATTAACATTTTGGTAGTTTCCTTTAGGGAATAAAATGTAACAAAACATGAACAACTTTCTTGTTGAAGTTGCAACCAACTAGAATTTGCGTTTAGCTTAGTATGTTTATATTATACTTCATTGTAATCTAATGTATTACATACACACACGCACCAATACATTGCATGTTCTCATTTTGAATTGGCATGTATTACAAAGTTTTCCTCTCTCTCTCTCTCTGCAACCACCTCCACTACTACTTGTGGCCCGCGCTCGCACGCAAGAAAGGAAATGTTTGCATCGCAACTCTCTAGCAACGGTCCAACCCTGTATGAATTATTTGTGGGATTTTCCAGGTAGGAGCTTCCTCCATAGCTTGTCCTTTATATCATGCTTTCACCCAAGCAAAGCAAGTTTTTTTCTTGTACTTACGTACCATATTATTCCTATTTCCATTTTAGTAGTATTGGTTGTCACAAAAATATTAGCAAGTCGCGCGGTCTCTTTATAATAATCACTTATTATGTGCCTAGGAAAGTGAAAAGGTCATTCAGGTGTAGAATATTTAGTGTAGTATATGAGAAAATTTAACGCGACCAGCAATACGACACACAACTTTATTAGAAAAGCTACAGACGTGTTTTTCAAGACTTGGGGAAAGACACTCGACATATACCTAATCGGTTCTTAATAGGATACTGCTTTTGTTTACAATACAAATTTTTTTCCGCTTTTCCATCATTTCAAACTTTTAGTAGGTATTACAATGTCATGTAGTATAGTATTGGTATGAATTATGTTAAACTTGAAAAAAAAACATGGAATGATGCTAACCACAAATAACGATGCTATTTTTGGTGATGTTTTCTTTCTTTCGTTTTCTCTACTCTGCACTATGAAACGAAACGAAAGCCTACTTGAAATGAACTATACTACCACTGTACATTCACTATTGACCAAGGGTACTTTAATGTGTTCTGGTGTTTGGTTGCATTTTTTATATTCCCTTTGTTAGTGAATAGTACGCGAAAAAAACAGAGATAAAAGCACATTTCTTTACAAGCGCCTTTTGCTGTCATCATTTTCGGTGAACTAAAAGCTGACTATAAAACTCCAGTAAAAATTCACCATAAAAGCTATTCCCCATGATAACTTTACCTCGAAATAGGCAGATAGGCGCCAGACTGCACTTATTACTGTCAGTTGAACCGTGCTTACATATTATTACAAAACATACCAATGTAGTAGTAGTACATACAAAACTCGTTAGTTAGAGGAAAAGGAAGAGGAAAAATATATGTTCTTGTTGGTTGTGCATGAATTGTTCAAACATCGCCTTTTCTTACTGGTTTATGTGTTTACGTGTGCGTAAGAAAAGCACTTTTCAGTATTAAGCCAGAGTTTCATTTAACTTGTCTGTTTACGTGTACTCTTTCTTCTCCAGGATTCTGTTTACTCACAGAAATATGGCATTTTTATTATTGGGTGCGAAACCTGTGTGTGTGTACATGTAAAAAAATAAAACTACACAACTGCCTGGCCAGGGAAAGTTTTATTGTAAAAGGAGGAGAAAAGAAACTTTTTTACTTGTGGAACAGGCATATAGGTGACAGGCAGACATCAAGCAGACAACATCATTTGGTTATAGCTGGCATGAGTGGAAGATATAATATAAGTAACACCAACGGCGAGCACCCAAACACCCATTATCATCATCAAAGCTTGTACGATGATATATATGTGCATAATAAGTTTCATGTGCGGCAATAGATCTATTGTGGTTACTACGAGCCCCACTAGTAGATATTATATCTTCCTGACAAATATCTACAAAAGTACCTACGATAATCCAGTAGTGTACACACCACACACTGTACATAAACGAAACTACATTTTTTATAATCCTGGCAACACATACACACACGTTGTTGCACTAATGTACATTACCAGTACGTTATACCACTGTCAAAGGTTTTTTTTTCCTGGGGACACAACAAGACGTAAGAAGCCCAGGGAAAGTGCACGGGTCGTTAAAAGAATGTCGCGTTGCTTTGTGTAAAAATGGTGAAGTAAGGAGCACCACAAACAGACGCTTGATAATATTTATAAAACAAGTAGTGTGGGACTATATGCAGTATATGAGAATTCTATGATTGTTCACTTTTTGTGTGCTTCAAAGTTGTTTGTCCAGTTTTCTCTCTCAACAACTTTTCCACACAAGTATACACAATGCACACGGAGGCTCCGTTGCTGGGGGCGGCAGGGCAACTACTTACACACATAATATGTAGTGGCGGCGACGACGACGGTGGTGGTGGTGCTGGTGCTGGTGGCGTGCACGCAACTCATTGTCATAATGGGAAGGAGCAACATGGGAAGAATATCATTATGTTTGATGTTCACCTCTCATCATCATGAAAATGATGACAATGGCTGTGACAAAAATTGCCTACTCGAAGTTAAAGAGAGAGAGAAAAAGAAACAAAAAACGACTTATTAAAACAACAACATTTATATATAGACAAGGGCATTTTATATCATTTTAATGTAAGGATCTAGGCCTACATATTTTATTATGATCACGTGTGTGCATGTATTTTATATTTGTTTCGCAAAATTCATTGGTTAGAGAAAGTAAACGAAGTGACTTTCAATGAGAGTGAGAGAACCTGGTAAAACACATATTCTAATTGTAATGTGTCTATGGAGGATGTCTGTATTCGTGTGGAGTATCATGATGGTCGTTGGTTGAACATAAATTACTTTTTCCCTTGCTAGATGTATACTTTTAATAGGAGAAATACATGCGTTTGCATGTATTTCTACTTGAAAAATGAAAACGTTTTGTCATTACATGTGTATACCAACTGGCTGTGTTACTCCGATATTTAAAAAAATATTAGGGATAATACTAATGTTGATGTGACATATTATCAAGCTTCCATGATCATGTTTAGCATGCTCATATAATTCCCTCTTGTTTTGCCTTTTTACCCAACAACATTAGCGAGGACGACAAGGTAAAAATACGAGGGTGCAATAACTGAAGAACTCCGTAAGGAATAAAATGCATATTATAGATATAATTTTCTGGATAAAAACTAATAATACAATATTGAGTATGAAAGGTATTTTTTCAAAATGCCTACTTGTGAATAAAGTACTTTTTCTCTCGGTGGATGGAAAAAACTACTTAAACATTTTTACATTTTTATACGAGCCCGTACAATACTGTATTAATGGTGGGCTCGAATTATTAAAGAGCTCTCGACTTTATCGAAAAAGTTTGTTCCCTCATCATGTTGACGCTTTTATTGTAAATCGGTCTTTTCAGATCGTGGCCGTCAGTCAGGTTGAGAGCAACGAATATACAGGGGGAAAGAGATATAATATATGCGTTGTCGAGTGAAGACATCCTGTCGTATATAATGTTTGACAAGGTACAAAACGTGTAACAAAAATTGATGTATTTTTAAATCTCACCAACCCAACATACTTGTCAAGTTGGTTGGTAGACTGCCATTTTGTGTTTCATTTTCAATTCGGTTTCTTTTAAATATCAATAACAGATCCGAAGTGGACACGAACAACGGAACGAACAGCTTGGCATCGAGGAATATCAAAATAATATTCTGGCGAGTGTCCCGGTTAGTTAATCATTTGGAAAATAGATACAGACATTTGTGTCTTCCTCTTTTTATTATTTTCTGTTCGTTGCACCTCCTCTTGAAATATTACGGCCACCTTTTAACATTGTTTCTACTACACATGAACATTTGTATTGTTTTATAAGTCTACATATATGTGTCGTACTATATGGCTGGTAATAAGGATTGGAATTTTTTAAACGACGGGTCAAAAAATATTTTAAAATGGTAGGATGACCTGCAAGCATCTATATGTATAAACTAAAACTATCTTATAACTTGAGTGAGTGTATTCCGGTAGGATTAGGACAAGGAAGGCGAACAAGTCAAACTTCAGTAGTTTTCACAGTGGTGTATTATGCGCAATTCAATAGAGAGCATATATGATGTGCATTCTGTATACACACATTTAATGTATGTATTCATAAAGCACCTATTATTATATATAGTTTCATATGAGTTTACATATACAAGTTTAAGTCAGGTACATCCAATTTTTTCAGTGTTCAGTTTACTTTTTATACTTTTATGCCGCTTTATGATGGAAAATTTTAAGACAATACATAACTTCAGAGTGATAATCTTGCATATGCTTCAGATTATACACATTTTTTTCTCGATAGACAAGATATGCCACAGGTCCTTTAGCAATTGGTTAGTTCTTGAGCTCCATCTCCAAGCTCTCTTCCAATATCCATTATTTTTCTTGGAAACATATTTTATGCATGTGTAACGAACTATGAATATGCCATTTCGGCAGATTACCTTTATGCATAAAAGGGAACCAGAATGGGTTTACACGTACAAGATACGGGATATATACTGGCATGACCTGTGTTAAACTGTTTTTACGAACAAGGATTTAAAACAACAGCATAGATAAAAGCTTTAAAAAAGCAACAGTTTTTCTTTATCCATACAAGAGCTTCAGTTTAAAAGTGTTTTTTTCTGTGTGCTTTCACTTTTCACTCTAGTACCTCTTTTCACCATACATCAAACAAAGTCGACCGACAGGCTTATATACATATATTTATACAGGAATCCAAGCAAACATTAAGAATACAGGATGGGAAGCCCGTGTGAATAGTTTAATATGTGTACACTACCATATTATATCTAAGGCACACACCAGTTGCGTACAGTTGTATGATTTGTCTTACAAGAAAATTTCCCCTATAAATAGGTAGGACTGTCAGTACACTTTGATCAGTTTGCAACAGTCCTCTTACGAGTTTACTACCTCTACTCCTCCGCATCTTTTTTTATCAACAGCTCGTACTGTAACTCTTTTTACAACGTAGTCTTTGGTGTTTTTGTTGTTGTTGCTGTTGTGTGCGGTCTCGTAGTAGCCAAGAGATTTTCATCGAAATAGGAAAACCATCAGTGAGTGACTGCGCGCGAGAAACTATAATATAATACCATCGTACTTTTGGCGTTTAATCTTTCTAGAAAAGCCGGTCCAGTACAGAGAGAACACAGTGTACAAAGCATCAAATTGCCATCTCGGAAGATTTTCCGTTACGCTTCAACTAACACGGAAAAAATTATTCCTCCTCTTCTTTTGTTGCTACACATTTTTCGTCTGTAAGTGCGATAGGCAATCTGTGTATAGTAATATAAGGAAAGATATAAAACAGAGAAAGCCCAAGGCAGAGAGGTTCTTGACAAAGAGAGCGAGAGAGCAATAATAGCAGGGAGAGAAGAGACGAAGCTTTGAAAGATCTTTAATGTAAGTATCAACAGTCCCCAGTGAACGAAGGAATTAAAGTTTTTAATGGGCATATACGAATGCGTATACGTACAACAGACAAGAGGGGAAAGCAAGACAGGATGACCGAATCGTACAAGGAGGAAAAAGCAATAATACCAAAACACTACTAATAGAGATAGGTCTAGCAGAAAACGTCGTTTATTCTGCACATATCAACATACACACTAACTTTTAGAACTAGACAAAAAGAACGGCTTAAAAGATGTTACACCACTCGCTTCCTTTCTCTGCGTTGTCTCTATTCTCTATGAAAAAAGCTAAGCAGATAGGCAGGAGTAGCAGACTTGCAGAGTTAGGTATATAGTATTGTAGTCCAGGATGATATAACAGGTCTGTATATTATTATCCTCGCAGCAACCGACGTTCACAACAACACCAACATAAAACACCTCAAGAGTAGACATGGCATCAGAGCGAAGTGGAATATATTAATGTGAATTGTTCAGTACAGGAGTCCACTGTGTGGCGCAATGGCTCTCTTTTGTGAGATCATCATCATTACTCTGCTAGCTGTTGTCGTTGTTTGCTTGCAAGTTCACTTATTCGTATACATACATATATACACGCGTTTTATCAACTTTCAGAGAAAGAACACAGTAGAAATCAACGTGGAAAAAGGGGAATCTTCTGCCAGTAAGTAGAAATACTCAACTTGGTCGTTGTCTTAAGTACGTATACTTTTACGTTTTCTTGGCGTATAGCAGTGGTGGTGTAGAAACACTGTGAAAATTATTTTATGGGGGTGTTGGTACTGTTTCCTTCTTTAATACCTATTTCGGGGTCAGACTGAGTGAGTTTAGTACGTACAGTTGTGTATGAGTAGGTTGGGGTGGTGGGCATATGTTTATGTGTGTGGCTTGGGTCTATATTAGATGTGCTTGGGTAGACCAGGAAAATTTCATTCAACTCACTCATTTTTGGTCCTTTAACGATAACATCGTATTTAAGTACTTTCACTGCGCGCGGTAAGTACGAGGTATCTGTTCATGAAATGCGTGTGATTTACTAGAAAGGTTGCTTCTATGTGTTGATTTAACATGAGTAAGAAAAAGTATATATGTTTTTTCTTTCCTCGGGCTACTACTGTAATAAATAACACACAGATACTCTCACTTTTTAGTGTTAGGTTTTGAGTAACAATGTACTTTTTATTTCTATATACGTGTTTCTCCAGAAATTCTTTTTTAGTTGTATGTACTTTACGCCACGCGCTTATCTAAAGTCTTGAAACTTGTAAGTGAAAGTCGGGTTGAAAAATGGAAATGTAGAAACTTACTTAAACTACTTTCTTTATTCTCTGTGAGAAAAGTATACGTACATAAATGCACATTTATTATTGTGAACGGCATGTAGAAGTTCACATATTTCTATTTTAATTATTTAACTGCGAAACATTTACATGATGACTGTTGAAACTTCAAATCCGTTATACATTCGTCTTGCCATAACATCAGAATTTGGTTATCTGATATTTTAAGATTCCAAAAGAATACAAATTGGCATTGTCTAGCGCCGGCAACATATTATGCATGTAGAAACGTGCATTTTCACCACGCATTTCGTGAGTGTAGTTGGCAGATGAAAATTTGTACGGAAAAAGTGTTTTCATTTGTATTTTCTTCTTTGTTGGTATTTTTTCAGCATTCACAAGACAAAAAGGCAAAGACAATTATTTTTTTAAAGTCTATGATTAACTATTTTAGCTATTACATTTCTTATTTCAAAACGCTACACGGTAAAGTTATCCAGATTGTGTCCATTGTTTGCAAATTTTGTTTTCTCAGCAGATACTTTGCCTTCAGGTAACAACCCATTACTTCCGGTCTCAACAGACTTTCATTCCAAAAAAGCAAGCTCAATATTTTTTGGAACCATGTTCGTGAGCAGCAGCACACTAAAGGATCTCTTGGTTGGAGCTTCGAGATTGCCGTTAAAATCCATGGAACTCCATAATAACCTAAATAAGAAACCTATAAACAGCTAAGTCACTAGACTTTCCTTATTGTGTTTTCTTAAACGCAACAAATTAACCTGCACAAGATATTTGAGCGACATTAGTGACCAATTTTACATAAAACTGGTTTGAAGAGTATGATTCGATTCGACAGCATCCGAATCAAGTAGGAAAGAGGTAAGAATTTTTACTATAACAAATCTAAAAATCCAAATCCACCCAATCTATTTCAGCAAGTGAGAGCTTTATATAAATTGGCTTTAATATAATTAATTGACGACAATTTTATAGTGAGGTGATTTACTTATTGCATATATGTACATTTTATGCTAATATTGCGTATTTGCACAAACTATGCTTATTCGATGATGACTTAGTTTCTATTGAGCATTTTTTACTTTAACCCCCCATTGCTACATAATAGCGTCATGCAAGGCCCAAGGATTTTACTGTAAAAAGTGCACACTATCGATATGCTCGTCGTAGTACTTTTCTTTAGTGGTGAAATCCTTTGTTTGGATATGTCGTAATAACTGAAAATCTGTTGAGAGTATTCATTTTTAAAACTGTTGGGAGTTAATAACTGGGTAGTAAAGGATTTCAAGAAGAAAGTTCAAGTATCAGAATTAGCATAAAAAGAAAATAGACACATAATGACAACCGACACACATGAACTATTACTGTTATTTTGGGAACGACTCTTAACTGACGTAAATATATGGGATGGGTGGTAAAGTACTCCACTACATTTTGCATCATACAAAACTTTAACAAGAGTTAATTTTTTTTGTAATTTACACAAGAGAAGTTTACTGGAAAAGTGAAAGCTGTAAGTGTAGCTCGTCTGTCCAACTTGCTTACTATCACAACACACTAAATACATAACACAAGCATACAATGTCAAATTATTATTAATTTAATTTGCAATATTTACATAATACAATAAGAGAAAAAGTCGAAACGCACAGGAACTGGCCAATAATGTGAAAATTCCCAAAAAGTAAAGTCTCGCGCGTTCTTCATATATGTATCAAAGCACAATCAAGATAATCAAGGAAAAGATCGTGGTGTCATTCGAGTCTGTTTTGACACCGAAGCTATGATGTAATAAGTATGAAATACTACTTATGGAATTTTCCCGCTTTTCCCAGCCAAATCCCTTATTTATTACTTCTGACTATGGACTATGAAAGAAAAGTGATCGCCAAGAAAGAAGGGTGGAATTAGGAGTGGTACGTTCACATGACAACAACTATACGTATGCAACACAATATATCGCTCTAAAAGTAACCTGAACGAGTTCGCCCGTCCGTCCGTCGCGTCCCCGTCACTGTAGCATATTATTGGACTAACAATAGGGACAGTGTGCATCACATCACATATTCACACATTCCGACATCAACGGCTCTTTTGTTAAATCTAATTTTCCTTTATTTCTGACGTTCCTATATCGTAATAAAATTGCAGCTCATTATATGGAGACGAAAAACTGATGAAACATGACATCGTATCGTCGCTGTTCGCTCAACAGGAATAACTATTTGATAGGGTAGGAGCAGGCAAGGAAAGAGGTGTAAGTATACATGTCAAAGCGGTATAAATCAATAATATCATCGTCATTTTTACAATGTCGCTCTTTCCAGTTCCATAAAATGTCTATAGATATCTATCCATACTAGCCCATCACCACGGCACGTTCAGAGTATATCATGCATTGGTTGTAATATTTGCAGTTTCTATTATATATTTGAGCAAAACCTACCGAATACAAGATTTATACATACCTATATGTCAATAGCAATAGCCTTTAAGTTGTTTCGATGAGGAGCCCGAACTTATTTCTTTCCCCCACGTAAATTTTCAGATATGCATACAATCATTCTCAATACAAAGAGCCATTTAATGATAATGCATTTTTAATGCGCACTTTTACATTAATTTACTTCAGCCAGCTAAGGTAGGATGGTAACATTGTATTATATATGCCGCTGTTGCTGGAAATACATGTTCAATTCTTCTGAATTCTCCGTCCATGGTAGGTAGACAGGCAGAGAGTAATCTGCCGCGGCGTGCGGACGAAACGGAAAACTAAATGTATTTTTTACAAGTGAATGTTAAAAATTTCACTTGAATGTAAAACAACTTGCATGTATTGTTTCATCGTTATCGCGCTTATACTCATGTGGTTCTTGAACAATATTGATTCTTCCACTTGGAGGAGTACCTGAGTCCTAACCCTAAGGTAAAGTTATTGTAAAAAAACACGTCATCTTTTCTTAGCCGTTTTGCTTCATTACAAGCAAACTTGACAAAAGGATAGACAACTAACACGACGAGACGACACTTTCTTTGTTGGTTAAATCTGCCTTATAATTGTCAAGTGCCAACAAATTGATGACTATTTCATATTCCTTCATTTTAAAAAATCTGTTTTTCTCATTTAAATTTTTTGGATCACAAACTTAAATGAAAACTTATATGGAAAAGAAATGCGGAAATGAGAACGATGAAATGTGGGTCGGAGGTATCAAACGCCCCAGTTAAATAGAAACCTATTAAATAAATTATAATAGTAATCACAAGTTGGTACCTATTTAACTTTTTTTGAGCATTGCGACAATGAGTGTGTCTGATGTCTATTAAGATAGGTTCGTTGCGATGGACAGTCTGATATACTATGCCCTATTATATGCCCAGTCGAAATAATATATCACGATTGAATGGTATATGATGCTCCAATAATATTATTTTATTTTCTAATCAGACAAAAATGGGGTCGAAACACTTTGCATATGACATTTTATAGATACATGAAGTTGAGTTTCTGTTCCTACCTTAACATGTTTGATATGACCACTGAAGATATTTTAAACTATGTTCATTTACCAAAATATTATGTGCTTTGTAAATCCACTGGTTGTTAAAATTAAGACTTCAAATCGTTTATTAACGACACTCCATATTTTGACCCGATTTCATATTTTAAAGGGAAATCGTTTGTTTCGTTCCTATTATAATTATGCACATACCTATTTTCACTGACATACATATTTTCAAGGTTTTTTTTAAAAGTGAAACAAACGTAAACACTCTTACAAGCATTTTACCAAGTCGTCTCAACATGACAACATGTATAAATGATGTAATTGAAGAGTCAGCAGTCACCTCCTAACGACACTTCATTGTTTAGTCATAAGAGCTGCCAGGCACAAACACGCCAACTTTATGATGATAGGAAAGGAATGCGTCAAGTCCAGAAAATGGAAAAAATGCGACACAGGAGAAACACTTTGTGTCTTAGCACATTAGTTGCCTGCTGGGTGATCTGTTTCACATGTGTGATTTCTCGCAATTCTTTTCCATTTTTACCATTTGCAGACGTTAGTAACATTATATGCTATACTACTCATGAAAGTTGGTGTTGTTGTTAAATGATGGTAATTTATATGAACTTTCCGACATACTATGTATGCACCTGTAAACCGATATGCAAAATGATAGCACCTAGTGCAAGACGTTACAGTCACAGCTAATAATGGAGTTGGCAAAGTTGTTGTTGTTGGTATTTTTTGTTTTTTCCAACAAATGTCTAAACATTACTGTACACTCATTGCGATTTTCTTAACTGATATATTCCTCTTCATTCATTTGGGAATTAATGTTTTAGTCACCAGTCTTTTCCACTTACCGGAACACAAAGTTTGCAGTAGTACCTTGTTTTCTATATGGCTATACCACATAGTTTGGGCTAGTTGTACTGTGTCGCCAATTTCATAGTCATTCCTTTTGCTTTTCCCTAACGTTTATGTTCTCCATTTATTACTTTCCACAAAATACTTTTCCCATATCCCCTCTGTCATGTTTGAGGAGCAGAAATTTTTAATGTCTACATGATGATGGTTTCGTATTTTGGAGGTCATGCTGACGTTCATGTGTTCGTATTTTATACTTACTACTGGGGAAAAAGTTGTCTCCCTTTATTAGTTTCTCCAAGGTAAGAGGTATAAGTCAGCTCTCATTATTCTGTATAAATCTTGTCCTTTCTTTTGCTTACTTAAAACGCGACTGGTGGGATCCTGATCTGTTCTATCTAAAAGTTTTGTTCTGCTGCTCAGTCAGCACACATACATTTTTACATTTGTGAGAGAATGCAATTTTAAATTTTATTTCTCTTCCACTTCCATTACCCACATAAACTTTAATGGCAAAGTACCTTGAGTATCAGGAAAAGCCTGCAGATGAAGAAGCCGCGTCACCGAAAACTTTGGAGGATGTCTTGGAGTCAATTGGTATATATAGTATACATTGTTACAGTGTGGAAAAATAAGTTGAAAATGACAGAATGTGATAGAAAAACAGAAGAGCACAGTGACAAGTGACAACAATGTTGTTTTTATTTGGTTTTTAACAGGCGGATTTGGACGTTTCCAATTTCTTATCTTACTCTTCATTCTCTTTTACGAAATTCCGGCAGGGATGCTTGCATTCTTGCCCGTATTTGTGGGTACGCACTCGTTTCAGTTGTTTCTAAATGAAATGGTTTTGGTCTTCACGGCACGGAAGATTTTCCTTTGCTCAGTCGTTCTGATTTTGTAAATTGAAGTACACCAAATCATATCGCATTTTCTTTATAAAGGGAGAACACCAAAGTCCTGGAAGTGCTTATCTGAACAGGGTCATAACGTGGACGTGATGAACTCTGAAGAAATTTGTTCCTGCAATGGGACCAGATACACATTAACATCCAGTATAGTATCCGAGGTATGTATAGTATAAATTAAAGCCTAATATAGTCGTTCAATGCTTAATCATAAAAGTAGCAACGTGAGCACAATAGTTCCTATTTCACTTCTTAAAATTTATTAATTGTATTATTTATAGTGGGATTTGATCTGCGAGTCGTCGTGGGTGGTGGACTCTATCACTACCTTCCAAATGTTTGGTATGTTTTTTGGCAATACCGTACCTCCACAACTTTCCGACTGGTGAGAACTTACACTTTCTCAGTACCACCGTATACATCTAAGTTACGTGTTTTATCACGCCAAACGCAAACTTTTAAATTACAATGTCCTTGCAGGCCAGAACTTTCACTATAAGTCAAGCAAAGCTTTCATTTTGCACGTGCATATGTTCTAGGTACGGAAGAAAGCCCACGTTTATAGGATTAATTTTTACAATGGGACTGGGGCAAGCCGGGAGTGCCTTAGCTATAAATCCATACTTCTTTGCTCTTTCACGGTTTATTTGTGGTGTCGGTCTAGCAGGTAAGTTTTTATGAAAAAAAGAAAGCATTTTGATGATAAGTCACGTACCCGAAATACATAAGTAAATGTTCCTTCAACAGAGCATTGACATATCATGTATTTACATGATGCATTGAATTTTAATTTCATATCAGGTTACATGACCATAAACGGTATATACTGCATGGAATTTTTGACCCCTGCTTATCGACAATTAGCGGGATGTCTTGGCCCTTTGGGAGAGGGTATCATACTTTTAGCTGTTTTAGCTTACTACATACAGCCTTGGCGACTCTTGGTGTGGGCCACCGCATTTCCCTTTATAACCATATTATTCATCGTGCCGTATGAAAGAACAAACATACCCTAAAAGATATATTTATTCTATACTGCTTATGTTTTACATTGACAAATTCTTTAATTTCAGGTTCCTTCCGGAAAGTCCACGTTGGCTACTTAAGCAGCAACGCACCGAAGAGGCTGCAGGTGTCTTGCGTTATATTGCCGGAATAAACGGGAAGGAGGTGCACAACCTTGACATTTTAAAGACAATTGCAGCTCAGGAAGGAAAAGCGGGAGACACACGCTTTTCTTACTTGGATTTATTCCGAAGAAAAGAGCTACGTAGAAGAACTATTATTTTTATAGGAATATGGTTCTGTTGGGCACTTCAATATTTTGGAATCAGCTTCAATGTAAAAAATTTCGGAGTTAATCCGTATTTGATGTTGATGTTACTGGGAGGGGCAGATTGCATTGGGTTTAGAGCGGCTCTGCTAGTAAATGACCGGTATTATTTAAATAATTTATTACAAAGCACTAAAATATTAGTCGATCCAAGATATAATGCATTTTCTAATTTCATTATGACTTTAATTTAATTGCAGCTTGGGACGACGAACTGCCTTAATACTGTTTTCAGCCCTATCAGGGCTGTTCTTTTTTAGCTTGGCCTTCATTCAAATAAGTATAGGTTTGGAGGGTCTGCAAACGTTATTTATAGTGTTTGTTTTGTTAGGAAAACTGGGAGTTGCAGGAGCACGTTCATCTATTCGATGCCTGACAGTTGAATCATATCCTGTGTCTATACGAACTATGGGATTTGGCATGGCCAGAATATCGGCAGCTGTGGGAGGAATCACCGCTCCACAACTGGCGTACTTAGGAACTAGTAAGATCCAACTTTGAAAATAACTTCACTATCAGAAAACGAATTCCTAACCTAACTAATATAATAATTACATTTTGAAGTGTGGCCTTCCATTCCGCTGTTTACATTTGCTATACTTGGGATCATGGGATCGTTAATTTCACTTCTACTAACGGAAACCAGTGGGAAGCCTTTACAAGATGACATTGATGCAGCAACAAGTAACGCGAAAGTTTTCCCGGTCAACAACAATACAATCCATCATAAGATAGCACATCATGGTATCAAAAAACCAAAAAGGACATTATTAAAACGTTCTAAGTCATTTTAAAAAAGCATACTTCACAGTTAATAATTAATAATGTACCTGATCTGATCATTAACGCTTGAAATAAATAGATACAGTTTCTGAGTCTCAGCATTTGAAATTACTACATACCTAAATAAATCAACTA
>JAHZNB010001021.1:0-10441 GCA_027744295.1 Callyntrura guangdongensis | reverse complement strand
CATACAGAACCCTTTCTCTTTTCCCGTTTGTATGTAAAATAGCTGGATTTTGTGTCAAAACTGGGGAGAAGTAAAACGAAGAAAAATGTTCAGGAAAAACGAGATCATTTTCGGTACCAACATTTTTCTATTAGTTTATTTTTCAAATCGTATTTATTTATTTACCAAAATTTAAAAAGTTCAGTGCAGTTGTGACTGGGTTTTCGAATTTTTTCATCTTACCATCTTGACGCTTTCCGCCTGTAAAATAAAGTACATAAATAATGTTCTCTTTTCAACCTTTGTTATATTATTTGACTTATTTCGAATAATTTTTCATCTTTCATCATTTGTGCAGTTATTTGACCCTTTTTAAATAAGAAAACAGTGGTTTATTGGTTTTCTACCTATCTGTGGGTTTGCTTTCTTCTACTAAATGTTTTATAGTGTTATTATGTTTACTGTGTATTTTAGATCTTGAAAAATTAGCGAATTTAATAAAAATTCGTGTTGTATACAAGAATGCTTTGCCGTTATAATAATGGACTTTGTACTTGGATCTTTCTTGGGTATGCTTATAACTTTTCTTCTACTATTTACTTTAAAATTCTTCTATTAGCGCCGCATCTCCTAATAATCCTAATTATATTTACTTACATTAACTAAACATACCTAACCGGTTGTGAACTCTTCAGAGGTGTCAGTAGCAGATATTCCAAGAGAAATTATTGCACTGCTAAATAATTGTTTATTTTAATCAGCACGGAGTAAAGCCAGTAGAGGAAACCTGATTTTATAAATAAATATTTGCTGTGTTAACAAATTATATATGAGATACCGATCATGAATCAAGGCTGGTTGGTTTGCTCATTTCTCGCTTGTATACTCTTGATAAAGCTAACGGATATTTGGCGAAAGCTCGGGGTAATAAAAATAAATCTGCCTCTTTAGCCATAAAATGAATATACTTACGAATCAAGTCTTTTGATTTAAATGATCTGTGGAGTACTGTGCAAAACGAATTGTACTCCTTAACGAAATTTTATTTTATTTTAAAGAAACGCATTTATCTCTCAAAACAGAGACTAGTATAATATCTTCCACTCTCCTGCTCTACTTATGCTTCAGTTCTGAGCATGGTATCCTGATATTAAGAAACATTTTTACAGGAACGATGATTAACGATTGATGTTTAATGACTGATTACCTATCGTTATGTATGTGGTTTACATAAAACTTCAATAACAAAATATTTCAGAGTTTTAAACTACATTTATATTATACTTTATACATACAAAGCAAGACACGCGAATTTAAAAGCATCCATTGAAATGAGATATGAACAATTTTAGTCTCACAAGCCGTCGTTGATATTATCATTGTTATTAAATTGGTATAGAGAGAAGGACTTACACTACACACGTACATACGCACGTAAACTGGCGTGTGTATTTTCACTATGCTTTATAGAAACATCTTTTGTGATAGATTCTTTTCATTGATCGTTTCATCCCTTTCAACCCTTTTTGATATCAAATTATTGGGGTGCTTGATTCATTAATTCCCCTCTCTTTTCATCTCGACCTCGGCACGCTTGCAATCGGGACTCCACGAAATGTGAAAAGGAGAGATCTTGATATGGATGGGCAACATAATCAAATATATAAATAAGTAGCAATGTCATCGTTATTTTTACACGTTTTTCCTCTTCAACCAGTTGACTGCAGCTGCATAAATATAACGCACCTTTTCCTTTGGACGAATAAAAAGCCCTTTGGATGCTGTCATTCACCGACGTTTGATTGGGCCTTTCAGGTACTTCTCCAAGTTTCCATATCCTTCAATAGACAATGTCATGTCCAAATTATATGGTGAAAAGCAGGTTTTTAAAATCTTGGTTCCCCAACGGCACGCGACACGATCATTTAGATGAGGATGAGAGCCATTTACACCGGCAGTCACTCCCTTTATTACGGATATAATAGGCACGAGTTTGTAATTCATACTGTGAAAATATACAACACGAACACACATAAGTATACGTAAGTATAACATAGAACGTTAATTTGGGTTTCTATACTTAAACAAATTAGATATCTCACTGGATATTTAAGACCACCCTCCCAACCCCAACACATTCAAGCTGTTTAGTAAAACCAATTACATAAGTAAGATATAATGTTAATTTGGGTTTCTATACTTAAACAAATTAGATATCTCACTGGATATTTAAGACCACCCTCCCAACCCCAACACATTCAAGCTGTTTAGTAAAACCAAAAGTATCCTCAGAAATGATCAATTTAAATAAACTTACCGATCTGTGCAGTCTGGTGTATTGGTAATTGGTTGTTAATTTATACATGCATTCTTTGTGAAGCATGATTTAGCCAAACTATGGACGTTCGAGAGGTTCGAGACTATGCCTGCCCTTCATTTAGCAATTTAAATGTATGCGTTTATTCCCATCCTTCCGTTGTTGATGCTTCGATACTATCTGAAAACAAGATATGGAGTAAATCATTAGGGAGTTTATTTTTTTTGCAGTATCTGCTTCAATTTAATTACTAATTATTAGCTTCAACACAAGTTAAAATCAAAGTTGAATGTTCCGTGTCTCACATTCTTTTAGACAGTTGTGTGACATGACAGACATATGTTGTTGGTTAGTTTGACACTGCAATTTTGTCTACAACTACAATAGTACGCACAAATATAATTTCTCAAGACCGTTGGTTTCAATTCCACAGCCCCACATAAAAAATCTAGATCAACTAGTTAGCAGTAATTGTTCGAAATTAAACTGCAAGATCGTACAATGTACTAAAATGAACGAAGATAGAAACTGTAATATTCCTCCAGGTGGTATTTTTAAAATGCATTTGCAATAACTCATGGATTTTATATTGTCACTGTTTCATTTATTCATTCACAACCATAATCAAAACATAAATATGATGAAGTACAAATGACAATTATTCGCTTAAAATTTTTCTGCCTAATTAGCTTTGTGTACAAACCAAAACATTTTGTGATAATTCATTTGGAGAAAGCTTACATTTCATTTGAAAAAATATAACCGCCATAAATGATCAAAACAAAGCCTCATATGCAACCAGAATTGAAGTTGTGAGAAAAACCGGTACATTTTTTTTACATTTATCACAAAAATTTTGTACCGTAAGTTTCCGTAAATGAGGAAAAAAGTATTTCATTCTGTAGAGAAAAAGATGCCTTGGAGCTTCTACACAATCATATTGGAGGGCAGGAGCTGTCCCTTTTAGTCAAAAACGATATCCCCAAAACTAAGCTACATACATACAAACGCACAAAGCATGCAGAAGTCCCACATTGTAAACCTAAGTCTCTAAGCCATGTACACAAACTTCCATAAGTCACATTATTTCTCAAGAATGGAAAAGATGGAGCGGCCTGGTTAGATTCTCAACTCTAAGGTGACAATGGACTATACTTTTCTATAAAAATGTGGATTTTTTCTCAACAACTACATCACCAACCGTCATTACGTTTTTAAAAATACCGTTATGTGATGCACTTTCGACTTCATCATCTTACCTTGTACCCTAACAAGGAACAATTTTAACTGGTTTAAATAAGCAATTTGGTAAAATTAAAATTGCTTATTCCACGAAAGCTTGGCTAATATATATATATATGAGCAGCTTTGTTTCAGACGCGCCACTTATGTAGTAGCTTCATAATCATACCCATGGATTTTTGAGCGTACGACAAGGGTAAAAGGTTCTTTGTTTTCAATGACGTAATAACGATCCTAATTCAATAAATTAGTCGGCTCTATTTTCAATTTACAGGCCGTCTCCATAAAACTTTCTAGTGTGTTCATGTTGAGACATCTGTTTAAAATGGACTTGAACAACACAGGTTGGGAACGGATCACAACTGGGGTTTGGCTGAAAATATTGTTTCTAACATGTTTTTATACCGTTAGTTAGTTCTCCAGTCTGGTTGAAGAGCCCGATCATTATTTAAACGTTGAATACCTAGTCGATGCGTGTGTGGTAGCATTTTGGTAACATACTGTTTTGTGAGAAACTTTTTTTGATTTTTGTACAAAAATTGTAAGTAGTAGGTTCAACCTAGCAATAACAAAACAAATGCATCAGGTTATTTTTTTTCATGCTGAGTATGTTGACATAATTTTTATTGTTATAAATATAAATATAATAACATTTAAACACCAATAATAACAGTAGCAAATTCCTTTACACGAAAAGAAGCATTAAGTTAAGTAATTGTATCAGTACTCTCTCTTTCTCTCTGGTGTTAGAATGGCAAATATGTCTGCTGTTATATTTCTAAGAGTTACTTTTAACTGCTCCACAACGGCTCGTACTGCGAGCGACCTAGTTATAAGGGAATAAATTGCATAACATGATAACAATTTCATGTACATTTACAACGTAGGTAGGACCCTTGCATAAAAATATGTGATATGGAGTTAGCGTACTTAACAATTGGCTTTTATGCAGTCTTGTGCTATAGCTAAAATTAAGAAAGTTTACGAGATGTGGGTCTGTGCGTTGTACTGTCCATTAAGTAAGAGGCTTAAGTGGAAATTTACCCGTTTTAGCCTCTCGTAACTTTCCCACATAAAAGTAGTAAATTTAATATGGATGATGGCTCTTTTTTTATTTTTCCTTCATTTCGTGTGTGTATGTGTGGTCACTTTATAGATTCTGATATCGTTCAAGAACAAGAAGACGAACGAACCAACAAACCCCAGTAAAAGCATGAATGTTATTTTCTGGCAATAAAAATGTGGTCAGTCCACTTATTTATAAGCTCTCTGCAGGCAGCGGGCGGGTTACTACTCAAGTGAAAGGAAAGAAGAAGAGGAGTATGGCAGACAGGGAAAATAAATATAAGCAGCGAAAAGAGTTAGATTTAAGTTTTCTCTTTTTCTTTAGCTCGGGAACTGACCGATGCATGAATTCTAGAGGGGCGCATGCATGCATGCATGCAAAGGGAACTAAAATTTACTTTATTTCATGGAAAATATACATATGCATGCAAGGAAGCATTAGAATACGAAAAGGAAGTGAAACGAGTTTTTTTCTTCCTGCTGCATGGACTTGATGTTCTGCCCTGCCACTGCAAAACTTCACCGCTGGGTGTGTGGTCACTGCCTGCTTTGCCTGCCTCCATTCATCTACTTGCTTGTTTTTGTACAACCATAATAACGGGAAAGAGAGAGAGAGAGAAAAAAAAGAATAAAAACGCAAAAAGCATGAAGAAATACGGCTGCATGTATTTTGGTTACGAAAAAAGTTACTTTTTTTCGCTGACTGGGTAATATATAAACAAAATGTAAAAATAGTAAAGCTCCCTCACATCACATCACTTTTACGGGTATAAAGTATTGCGTATCTGTACAATATAACCAGTTTTCATTATACTTGTGTGCACGATACTTACTTTCTTCTTGCCACTTTTTCTTCCACAGCCTCATGATCCCTCCAGAGAGGAAAAGGGCCGAAGACCATTTCCTAATGTACATCTTAAATCACACCATGAATAATTTGTAGGGAAAAAAGTCTAAAAAAGCATTAATATAGTGCATAAAGTAAAAGAAGAAGGGGAACTCACTCCCGCGTGCATGGTGGTGGTGCTGGTGGTGTGGGCTTGCATGAAGTTAAAGTGGTACGGGTATGGTGGTGGTGATGCTATATATCTACTGCCACTTCACTTTTTCGTTTTTACTATTATTTTGCTTATGCCAGCTACTTTCATATGTATATCATATTATATTATACAGAGTTATTATTATACTTCACATAATACCGCCGTATAACGTGGCCATATTATGAAACTGCATACATTATTATATCTGGTTGGTTGGTGCGCACGGTGTTGGAAGCAGCAATATCTCTTGTAAGGGGGTGAAATGGCAGGCATTTGAAGCTCTAAGAAGATATTCTTAAATGACCTCATAAATTTTTATGTGAGTTTTGTGGAGAAAGGAGCTTACCAAGAGAAGAGGAAAGGAGGTAGAAGCCTCTCTTGAAGTAAGCTAGCAAGTTAAAGTAGTAAGCAAAACCACAAGAACCAAAACGGACTTTCCTTGCATGCATATTTGAGGACTGTGAAACTTGACCAGCAGGTCGGGCGAGAAATTGAGCTTTAGATAAAAGTTGTACTTCTCTGCGGTTCTGGTGGTTGTGACAGGTCATATAAAGAGTACATATAGTACATATTATACCGCTTGTATTAAAGAATTACTCCGAGTAGGAGCTTCAAATTTTAAACATGGCACGAGGTAGATAGAAGACATTAATAAATACCGGGGGAGATGTCGTGAAAAAAGGCGAAAAGACACACAACCCGACGAAGCCCATCTAAGTCATCGCATTTACAATGCTACATATTCACGATCACGATAAACATTGAAGAAGATGAAGAGAGAACTTCCATCTCCTACAATTATATACCGAAAAAAAAACAACTAGCGCCTAAGGAAGTGCGTCGCTACATTATGGCAGTGGAAAGATAAAATGTGTGAAGAAACAGAGCAAATGTCTTTTCTTCCAACGTGCTTTATGTCATGTATATCCTATGTGATATCTTTGTGCACCACTCTTTCGTTTTTAAATAACAATTTTAGTATCGCAATATCCCACCATATACTACTGCCACTATCGTGTCCACCGAATAAATTCAGTCGGTACGTTACTTTTCCGGGATTATTCCATTTTACCTTTTGTGGTTTACTGCTCCCCATGTCCACTCTTCATATCGATAATATAACCGGTAGACCGCAACCACAATCACGCATTCAGACGGGTTTATAGCGGACACTTCAGTTTTCTTGCAATTTTCTCCCACTTTTGTCTATACCACATTTCCACGCATTTTTTTTTTACTTTTTAAGCTGTATATATCTCAGGTACATTCGTAAAGGCATGATTTTTAGGTGTAACATTCTTGGCTGTGTTATCTGTAATGTATTCCACCTTGTATCGTATCACTTGTGTCTCATCGTGGTGCCTTTTACTTGCCTCTACTTACTTGGGATAACAGAATAATGGTGTAAGAGGAGATGAGAAAAAACGTTAAGACATTTATAAACACTGCCGTACACATAAAAGAGCATATATTACATCAAAGATGAGATCTCATCCTCTTGTGGTCGTTATTGGTGGTGTATCCCCTCACACGTATATATACTTTTTTCTCACAAAAAATTTACATTTGGGAAGCATCGTCGGGAAAAGTAGTGAAAATATATGGCATTCTGTTTTTACTCAGGAGTATGAGGAAAGTTGTCCCAGGTATCTATGTACGTCCATTTCATCATGATGGTAAACATGAACGTGGTAAAAAACATTTTCCTCTTCTATCCATATAAATTCTGAAGCATCACCCTATTATAGGGTAAGACAAGAAAACCAAATGATGTAAAACAGGGATATACAAAAAGGAGCCTTCGCTCCGATCTTATCTTTTTGAATGGGCCATGCCAACCATGCAGCAAGAAGTAATAGCGCTATAACTGTTGGTAATACAGTAGTCAGTTTTATTTGTATTTTTACAGGCACTCTAACTCGCCACGTTATGCATGAAAAGGGAAAGTATGTGTAGTGTTATGGTACGAGGTTAGAAAGCAGAGGTCATCCGGGAATAGATTAAACTTTATTAGAAGCGGCCATTCATGACTTTTTACCGGTCCCAGCCTCCCCACCACACACCACCACTACCACATTCACCGTAAACGTAAACATACAATACATATAATAATATGGCATGGCAAAGAAGGGACGCCGCTGCCAGGTTTTTATCCATTTTGTTTATTACTGCCTAAAAAGTTTATTATATACGTTTCTTATTATCTCCAGTAAAAATCCTCTTGGTTTTTCTCGCATGGTTCATATGTACAAGCTCAAAATGTAGCTATAGCTGGGCAAACTCAACACAACAATTTGTTTACTAGGCCGTCTATTCTATCTGCTACGATCAGGCATAAAAAAGTATACAAGTGTAAATTTGCATTGTAGATAGAGGGAGGGAGAAAAAGAGGAATCAGGATTCTCATCTCCATTATATAAACTTCGGTCATCTTGAAAGCAATAAAGTTTATGTGAATTGTAAATCATCTCAGACATGAGCACCCTTGAATCTGCAGCATTGTGTTATTGCCATTGCGTATGCCTCTGAGCCTGGCATTATATGCGCACACTCGTTTATAGCAATAGTACAGAATGCATAAACATAAACACTTCAGGGACTGTTGCTTTCTCTCTCTCTCACACACACACACATACACGGTACGATTATGAAGCTTGAACAAAAACATTATTATCATCATCATCCACGCTTCATCATTTACTGTGTTGGTCGGACTGAGTTAGTCAAGGATTATTCAACCCTAAATTTTTTGAATGCATCCTGCAGGGGTAAAAGGCAAAAGGGAAACATTAAATGTAAGAATAAAGAAAATGTTCGTTCGTAACACGAAAAAAACTTTAGGGATGTTCATCTGTCTGTGTGGATGTATAAAAATGATCAAAGACGCATTAGCTGTTTCCCTATTTTCACAAAAAATACGTGCGCACACCATACACTTGTCTTAAGCGAAACAGACTTTTAACCCTTGATTCTCCATTTTTGACGTACATTTCGTTCTCCACTGACGTGGTAGAATCAGGGGTTGCAAAGCAATCTTTAGACAAGGGTGGAAATGGTCACGAGTGGCTCGCTCCCGTTATTTCTCTATGTAGAGGGGATAAATGATAAAACCCGAGGGGCTTTGAGTCATTCCTAACATTTCCGCGTACAGAAAGAGAAGAATAATCGAGAAATGTATATGCATCATCGCATCTCTTCAAGGGAATTCAAATAGACGGGAATTCTGATGGACAGGCTTTCTCAGCTGAGGCAAGTGGTTATTCATTTTGTTATCGTGTATCCATTTTCGCTCAGTTTCCCGTTCTCTTTTCACTTTAATTTTTTTACGGATAATATTATGACAATAGTATTAACTATCCAAAATATAACGACGGGAATATTTATTTACGTCTCTAAAACTTCATCTACTAACTTACCGCTTTCACCCTTGTTTTTCTAGCCTTTAGGCGTTTCCAATTACAAATACTCCAAAAACAGGGTAAAAATTTTCCTCAAGACTTTTTAAAAGTGAAAAGCCTCTCAAGTAACGCTCATCAAAAACTGACTGGTAGAGTACATACATTCCTGGTTGAGAGAAATACATACACAGAGAAATTGCAATTTCAGGAAACATTATTAACAAAATAATCTGACCTTGGTAAAGTACATACATTCCTGGTTGAGAGAAATACATACACAGAGAAATTGCAATTTCAGGAAACATTATTAACAAAATAATCTGACCATTTATTTGTCAAAGACGGAATTTTCATTCGAATGTTTACTTTTATTCTCTCGGAAATGGAATCAAAGTAGAGAAAGAGGGGCGACGGTTCTAAAATAGTGTCGGGTGTGTATCAGCAAACGAGAGTCCAGCTAGATTGTATACTTTTTGTGTCTGNTCATTATTGGTAAAGTATAGAAGGAGCTTCATTGACTTTGAAGAAATACCGCTTTCCATTTCAATTTACAACAACGCATACTCAGCTTCCAAGCTTCATTTTTAGTCCTTGTAATAACCAATCCAATCTTTGGTTCTCTCTTGCTCTCGTTGCATCTAGTCCTTATTCTGTTCGCATCTCATTGTTTGTTTTTATATATTATACAAGTACAACAGCACGTTCACCATGGACCTTGATGTACTCTCGAATTCCTTTGATGTCATTTTGGTATCGTACTTTCGGTCCGTTGTTGTTTCGACTTTATTTCCCAGCTTAAGTTAGCAAACGACGAGAGTGAGAAAGAGAGAACAAGGCAAAGTAAAATTCACAAAGACAATCCGGTCAAAAAGAGAAGAAAAAAGTTTTTTTTGGGTAGACGATGATAAGACCGAGGAGAGGAGAAGGTAGTAATTTTGTTTGCTATCCTTCAAGCTTACTGGCTGACTGACTAAATAAGTAGTATTAGAGTGAAAGAGCAGCAAAAGCTTTGCAAGCTGAGAAAAAGAAGAAGCAACAAACGTATACATAAGCTCATCGTCCTCTCTCCTCTTTCTCGTTGTTTTGTGTACATTCATCCTATCAGCATTCAGCCTGCTCAACTGCTAATAAAGTCGAAAAAAGGAAAGTTGTGCATAACAAGAGATAAAAGACTACTAATCCTATTCAGCTTTAAGTTGACTTCACAGCACACAAATACATATAAAAAATACAACAGGAAACTGGTAGACAGTTCATATATAAGAAGGGCTTTTCGTATAGATTGCTTCTTGTTGTAACACACCACTAAAAAGAGGAACAGGCTGAAAGCTCGTCTTTTCTCCTACTTACTTAAACTAACTACCATGAACTACCACTGTCGTTACTACTACTACTACTAC
>JAHZNB010001020.1:0-29034 GCA_027744295.1 Callyntrura guangdongensis | reverse complement strand
AGAAAATGGTGCCTTCTTATCTTCATAAAGTCAGAGTAATGACAATCGGTTACAAAATACACTTTAACATTGACTCTTCGTTATCTTTTCCACCAGATACCAATGAGTTTCCTGGTTCAATTTTGATTGTAACATAAACAGCAATAAAAAAGCAGCAGTCCACTCAGTCCACTGTTATGTAATGGTATTGGTGTCAGTCGAATAAGCAGTTGATTTTTCCCAGAGCTGTTTTCAGACAATCACGTCATCAACGAAAAAGTTGCTTTAGCATACCTTTCTTTCACAAGTAAGAGACGTGGCGAATGGTTTGTATTCAAAGAAAGACGACTGACTACAACATTGACACATGCATTTTGTCTGTTTTTCTGTCTGTGTTGTCACATGGGTCTTATAATGGGCTGTTTTGTACAAAGTGCAAGCATCAACATTGCGATTGGTTTTTAACAAATCAAATAATACTCAAACTCAGTGATTAAACGTAAAAAAAGCTTGAAAGTTTTCCTGAATAGACCGCCCATATTTAAAAAAAATGATTAAGGAAATACATCGGCATTCATCAAATCTATTCTATCTAACAGAGGTGGCAACTGTGGCAAGTAACTATTTGGAAACATATATTAACTGTGCATGCGATGACAAACTAAACTCTTCCACCACAATTTGAAAAGGTTGCAGGGTTCACCAGCGACTCGACGCCAAAATGGTTTACATTCACGCAGGGTAGAGTAAATTTTTTTTGCAAAAATCCACAGATTCATATATGTGACTCCTTATTTTAAACTGTCTTTTTCAGATTAATCTCTCGCCAAGATTTTACATCGTTTGACCAAAAATATTATTTGAATATCAAATTGTGTTACCTGCAGAGGTAACAATTTAAAAAAAAATCGGTTGACAACAAAACAACGATCATCACATCACAGAGACAGGTCACTATTAAGTCGTTTTGGAAAGTTCATTAGCTCATTCGAGGATCTTTTCATTTTTGCAGGGTAAAAAAATACTGAAATTGATAGATGGTTGCGTATTTAATATTTTATTCTAGTTACAACCAGCTAAAACCGGATTTTTTATCTGATGCATAAGATGCATACAGCAAACCATAAAATTATCATCTATTAATCCTCATGCAGATCATGATTGAAAAACTGAACCACCCAAGACAATATTACTGCCTTGTGTAACTCCATAAAAACATCAAAAGTTTTCTTTTCTCATGATAATACGTGTAAGTAGTTAAATCAGTGCGAAAACAACTTGGACAAGCTGATAGAATGAATTGTTTCAACTTTTTTTTCCTTCTACTACACACCGAAAGGAAACGCTATCAAAAAGAATGATATATCTTCATACAACTTACACAATTCAATATACCTACGTACGTACATCTCTAATTGTCTTTCGAACAGACCATTTACAAACATGATAACACTGTTTATATGTATATAATTTTTTCAGCGAATGACATGATGATTGAAATCGTGGTTTTCTTGCATAGTGAATGAAAAAAAGAAAACTACCTTTTCGTGTGCGTAGCAGCACGCCACGTTCGCAAGGCAGAAAAGTTACGTTTACATACTTACATCACCATAAAGTATTAGCATATGAGGGTAGGCCTCACTGACTTTGCGATCATAGGTCATCGAGGTGGGGAGAATGTCCATTAAGCAAGGTCATCTTCTCCGCACTTACAAAAGAGACACACACGAATAAATAGCTGTAGGTCTTTATTCTACTGCTACATAGTATCACTATCACCATCGCCCCTCCTTTGCAGTGCCAGCAAAAGAAGAGAAAAAATGAGCAGTCGGCAATTGCAAGTGATTATCTAACCAAAAGTTCAATCCTCATTCATACACACATATATGTAATATGAAGACGATGATGACGGGTATGGTGCATCACTATAAATTCTTGAAAGATGAAGGTCCCCGTCATGACACAGAAGCAGAAGCCCGAGAATGTTACGATTGTTCACGTTCATTATCAGTGCATAAAATAAGCTCAATGTTTCTATCATACCTAGATGAAATTTGATAGGATAATGATATACTGACTCTTGCCTTGCATACAAAAAAAACTACATCCTAGTTTACTCACCCACCACACACTCCAAGTTGATATAATGTGCCTCTACCTAATAATATGCATACCTAATATCGCACAAAACAAAGTTCGGAATTATCAGATTGGTTGGGTTTTACACACCTTCAAATCCCTACGTACTTGCTCTACAATAGTTCATCTTCATTGCTAATTTCTTGGCCATTTTTACAATGTTGTTTGCTGTTGTTGGACTTACCATAAATTCACCAGTTTTCTCTATGCCGTACGACATGCCGTTTATATTCTCTGTTAACAACAAGATCTCGTCAGTTGAAAGAATTTTAAATGTATACACAAGAAGAAGCCAACTTACATGTGTATAACGTGTACATATTATACTTCTTATTTGCATTTTGCAATCTCTATATAATATCGTTATTACATACGGACATGATCCAAACAATCAACCTTATTTTTTATATATAGATACTCCAAGAATGTCGGATGGATTATCCTTTATCTTTTTTTTCATTCTGATTTTTCATATGTACTTTATGCACCACGATGAAATGATAATGTGCAATGTACGGATTGCTGACTAAAGGTGAGTTCAAGTGAAGATTATTCTCGTTTTACTTGGAAAATCCTGTTTGGGATTTATTGCTCTAGTCTCTCCCTGTGAGTAATTTTCAAAATGGGTTGTTAACAACACACTGTATATCCGGAATGCTGAACAATCAACATTTATCACATGAATCAAGTCATTCAGATACCTATTGCCCGTCACGTTATTTACTTTTCTACGACTGTATTTTCTTCTAAACCATCATCATTATCATCATATAGTGTAATATGTAGTAATAACATTAAAAGGCACAACTTTAAAGCGCATTAAGGATGATATAACGAGTAAAATCAAGTTCTGCTTTTGGGGGATGTTGTGTACAAAAAAGGGTTTTCTGCTGTTGTATTGTTACACAACAACTGGATAAACAGCGTTTCGAAGAGTGTGATCCTGCCTACCAACCTATGCGTGCTTTTACCTTAATAGATATATTCAAGATTCAAATGATTCTTGATCTGTTGGCCAAAAGTATGACCTTTACCAGCTTCCCGTGAAGAATGTCAGGATTTGTTGGCCGCAAAAACCCCGGCAAAGTTTGCTTCGTTACGGGTTTAAAACTTACTATGTGTACAAATACAACGTATGGCACCCGTCACACTTTATATTATCCATTTGGTTTGATTCAGCTGCTTCAACGGTTGGCTACACTCTTAAGAATGCTAATTAGTCCCGCGTTTTTTAACCAGAGAGGTCTTAATCGGTCTGAGATTCATTCATGAAGTGAAGCAGATTGGTTGCATAATAAACACGATCTTATAAACCTACCTGTTTGTCCATAGATTTCACTGATACAAAATAGCATCGGAATGCTGTTGTCCGACACGGAGTACTGGAATCAAGTTGTACATTATACAATCTTTACAGCTCAGCAGTGCGAATATGAATTGAGAAATGCTCGAAACAGTCTGATGATCAGTAAAATATTTGGGCGAGTTGAATTAATCTGAAATTTCATTTAATTCTTATCTTCACGGCGGATAATTTTTCAAATATATAGGGGAGGAATTTTAAAAACATGCAAGCTTTCACGGTTACTAATTACTGGTGAAACAAAAGAGCCTACAAAAATAAATTACAAAGAAAATCTCATCTTATTTTTTATTGAGTCAATTTTTCATTTAGACCAGATAATATGTAATTTTCAAAATAATTATTATTTTTACAGCAATTTGATCTTTACAAGCTGTAATTCCAAAAAAGGAAAATTCCAGAGATATGCAGCAGTGAACAGGAGAGCTAGATGAAAGATTTATTTTAAACTGTCGGATTTCCCCTCCATCATGACTATGACAATCAGAGCATAACCTTCTGCTAAAAGTTATAAAGCAAAGCAACACCGACTAGTTCAATGTTAAAAAGACGGATGGTAGTGATACATAATATTTTGGGAAAGGAGAATGTTACTCCTTCTTTGGGATTCTCCAAAAGTAGCAAAACATCACGGTACAGTGAAACGCTGAAAGGCAGTGAGTACACAAGGAGAGACGCTGACAACGCATTTGAACTAGTTGTGAAATACGCAAATCTTTGACCCGCCACCGCTCGACGGATCCACGTATGAGTAATCCCCTGTGATTTTGCGATCACAATCTGCGTGTGTGTACCTCTTTCGAAGTTGTAGGAGGTGGAATGTGAACGCTAACTAGAGTGCAATTTTGCACATCACATTACGAAACAGAGATGGAAAGTACGCGTAACAGAGAATAATGTTGCAGATCCATTGACGTTCCCACGTACTTTTATTTTGGTAAAATACGGCCAAGTCACAGGAAAAGTTGTTGACGAATAAATTGGAAATATTACAAATCTTTGATTTCTACAAGGCTAATTTCCTCGTAGGTTTTCCACTATAAAATTTTTCGTAGAACAACCTTACATACTACATAAATAATTATAGGTAATTTTTGTACTGACTGTAAATTTTGTTCTATATGAAAACTCTCAAACCTTCTTTTATTTAACGATCAACGATGAAATCTTTGATTGGCATGCAGAAGACAGATTACTATCATAAGTGATCATAAGGTTGTTTGTGAAAAATTATCTCGTTTCGTTTTATCTAAGCATCAATTCTTCTCATCACACCTACACTTTACTCGATATGGTACTGTAAAGTCCGGTAAATGTTCTAGATGTACAAATTTAAAACATGAAGTATAATGTTGTATGATAACAGAAAGCTAATCACCGTAATAGAATGAAACTGAAACATTTCAGCAAGAAGTAATCTGACTGTCAGACTTTAAGAATAAATAAATATACGTTTACACACTTGAGGCTGCAACGAAGAGAAGACAAAATGGGAATGCTTGTTAGTGCTAAAATTTACAAACGGGTAACGGAAACTGTCATTCTCGAGACTTGTGTATGCCCATAATAAAATCATCAGGTAAGTAGCAAGCAACTCAAATAAGGTCAAATGATATTATAATGCAATGAGTAACGAACCACACTTGGCTCCTACCGCCCAACGAGGTAGCAAACAGTTTATATTCCTTACTGAATACCTCCAAATCCAATTCATTACAGTAATACATTCCTCTAAGCTGCCCTTTACATTTAACAACTCCTTTGTAAACACACACGCATAAGATTATTGAATGTAATGACCAATTTCCTGGTGGTAGAAAGAAAAGGGTTTGGTTTGTACGAGAGAATCAAGTGGAAAAATGGAAAGCAAAAATAATATACACATAGGATATAAGTCAGCAGAAGAAAGCCTGCTTTTAAACATCATTCATCAAGACACCCACACGCCAGTGTCAAACTAAACCCACACTCTCAAGCCATCTTAACTCCAAACTGACTTTTAGAAAAAAGACGCTTTAAACGACCACTAGTACATCTTACTCGCTGCCACTAGATTCAAAGCTCGTCAATGCAATGCCGGCGATAATGCACTTTAAGTGCTTAATATATTCATCGTTAGGCATGTGATATATATGTATATTACTATTACTTGTAAATGGCTGTTGTATTATTATAATATGGGAATATAATGATGAGCCTATTAATTTAAGTTTTGGATCTTAAGAAATGCTTGTTTGTTTAATCTAAATGACAATCAAGCGATAAAATATTTAAAGTTGACCAAACAAACTTATATGTATAATATGAAGTACTCTTTTTTGGAACGGTATGCGGTAATAGTCGCCACAAGGTACTGGAATATTTGTGAAGCGAGAGCGTTGCAAAGAATCGCTACTCGCTAACATCAAACATGACGAGTTTGGTTGAAATACCAAGCATAATTGCAAATAAATACTAATGTCATGAAATCGCATATTAAGATATTGCTGTTGTTTTTGTGCCGTCTGACCCAAAAGTTAGAAGTGTCAATATAAAGTAGTGCAAAGCTTAATTTTGGTATTGATTCATCCTTGTAGTGTTATCGAAGTTCATCTCTGCGCCGTAATTAAAATATCTAATAAACAGCATTAAGATGTTAGCTGGGTCGTTAGTTCGATTCAAGGCGGCCTGATTATTATAAAATATAAAAATTAATGTCTAGGAACAAATAGTAGGAACATTTTATTTTCACGGTTCGTTTTCTACAAGTTAGGTTAAGTGTATAGGTCAGCTTACCTTTTGTGAACAGTGAGATTAATATTCAGATCCATAATGTAGAAAATACTAAGAGTTCCAAATAGGCAGATCAAATATTTGTCATTATCCAGAGATTGTGAACATAATAAGGATCTGTAAACGATTTGAAAACGTGTATATATTTTACATTAATTTCAGAGTAATAATCAAAATAAAAAAGTTTATCCACTCATTAGCATATCTAAGATACATGTCAATTTTGGGGAAAGTTTTCTGTGAGTCACGTACGCATTTTTACTTATTGTACCAAGTAACACTTTTGCATGCATCGTGTTCGTTTGTACCATTCAAAAAATTGGTAAGAATAACATGCATAAAATTTTATTTTATACCCTTTACCCTTTAGTGTTCAGTAACGAAATAAAATGTGGCATCGTTATACATGCATATACCGTATTATCTCTAAAGTAATTAGCTAATAAAAAGTCGGACTGGAACTGGAATATTTAGAATAGATCCGTAATTAGAATTTTTTAAACTATAAAAAATTTCATCCGTCCAAGAATACATAAACCTTGTTTAGAATACGATATATGATAAACGTGCATTTCAATACAAAGCTCTTTGTTTATGGAATCAGTTACGGGAATATACTCAAAGTAATGAAAACTTTTCAACATTAACTGTCTCGCTATTTATACATCGATGTATTAACTAATACGTATACCAGCCACCAGGTTGTGTTTAATTGAATATGCAATTTTGACCCAATTTAAATTCTAACCTAGGTTCAAATTTAAAGTGGGTTAAAATTGCCAATGATATGCACTTAATATTTAACTGTGATTGTAAGACCTGATGTTAGCATGCAATGTTCTCGTTTTGAGGCAGATAATGAAATGCAGCTAACAACAAGTAAATTAATAACAATAATAATTACTGTATCTACATTATTGATATACACCTAATATATTCATCGACAAAAAATTTATTAAGGGACTACAGCCGCTATATCTCGAGAGTTCGAGCCGCTTGTTTTGGCAAAATTACGGTAATATCTGTAAAACTATTTGTTTAAAGAAAGAAGAGCTGCGACAAGGAACGATATTTTCTTTTTGCGACTGACACCGATTGATAATTGATTAATTGATAAATTCTGTCTTATCCAGTACAGTATAGAATTAGGCAATGGTTTTAAAATTCAGGAGTTAACTTTTGACCTCTTCAGACAAGCAGACGCCAGGTTAAAAGAGGATATAACGTCATTATTATCATGTGTCGTGTGTTGACATATAGCGTAACTTCTGTACTTGCGATTATTTGCTATGTTTTATTACTTTATCTAACCTAATAAACTTTATGAGAAGGCGATTAGGAGTTTATGCATACTTATGTAACTTGTTTGTGCGTGATCATGGACGGACGGTGTCAGCTGAAAGTATAGAAAATGCAATTAATTTTAACGTAGCCTCAAAATCATTAAATTTAATATAAAATTTTTTTCAAGAAGCTACACATGAATGACTCATTAAATTGATGACCTCGCATTTCTGTGTGAAATAAATCAAACCCATTATACCGTCAACCGTACCATCTTCTCAGCATAAGCTTTCCTTCAGACATGGAAAAGTAACTAACAAAAAATATTTAAATGGATCGGGGTGATATTTAACTGTACTGAAACAAATGAGCAAAGCTCTCTAATTTTGAACGCCCAGCATGCTTTGTAGGTAATGAAATGAGCGCCCAGAAATTAGGGCTTAGTATCCCCCCAGAGGATGATAATTTGATGTCACATACATGGTTATGCTTCGATATTTACAATTAGTGTTGGATTACAGTGCGCTGAATTTTCCGCTGATATGTATGCGGAGATAATCATTTTACGTATAGCATATTATTGCAATACATATGCAATGACAAAACGAACGAACCTAACTGAAAACACAGCTAGAGGGAATGTACGTGGAATGTCTCGTATTCAAGTGGAGACAGAGACCACGAACCACGCATGGCATACACCTGTGTTATGATTACGGTACATGAGAAGCTTCCTGATGTGACAGTTGTCACTATTGATTCAATTTTATGCCTATTTTGATCCAAGCATCGTTGAGCATTCGTTCATACCTATATTCACTGATTGTAAGTTTACTCATGAGAATTTTTTCGTGTCAGGAGAATGCAAATGAAAAATAATTTAAATGGATGCAAAACAGCCACCAATAATAACTTTCAAGGGTTTCAAGAAAAAGAAAGTTTGCTAAAAAAAAAATCTTTAGCCACACTCATACATAAGTAATAAAATAATAAAAATTAAGCGATTGTTTTGTTTTCTTGTATGGAATTTGTGCTATGTGTTTATTTTTTAATAGTAGTAGCAACTTGGTAGCTAGCTAGCTACCTGTATAAAGTATGTACTTACTTCCTTATCTGCATGCATTTCACGCAAACAACAGCATTATACTATAGTACCTACAGGTTCACTCACACACCGCTGTCACACACTGATATGCAACAGAATAGTCTGTTGACGGTAAGTGACGACTTTTTACTTACTAATTTTTAAATCACTTAGAACTAAACTGTGGTTCCGAACACTGAGCACCAAGTTTTCATTTATCCCAGCTGAAGAAACAAAGCTGCATGCACGAATCATACAGCGAAACTGAGAATTTTCATTTCACTACTTTAATTATTTGGCTGGTGTATCTGTGCAACTGCGGTTGTGATTAGCGTCCAACAAACTTGCTTCGTTGTAACTTCTCCTCGTTGATGTTGCTCATGAGTCTCGATTAGATGATACGTCTTGAACGGGGTTGGCTGCGCTGGAAAATAATCTCTCTCGCTCTCTCTGGTTTAGTCCTGCTGCAATAAAGCATCACTTACGAAAATTCTTTGTGGCCTTTTAAATTCTTGTTTGGCTTGGTGTAATGAAACTTAATAAACTGGATTGTGTAGTCGTGATTGTGATATATAAGTAATTTTGTACGTATACCACTTCCAGTGGTAATCGAATTGCGCTTTAATTGTAAATTTATTTTTATTTATCGCAAGGCTATATCAACTTAAACGTTCCTTTCAGACATGCTAAAAAATCGTTGTATTAATATACACTCAAAATGTTCACATACGCTCCTAAACAGTATAAAACAGTTAATTGTATGTACATATAACTCAAAACTAACCTGTTGTAAGCACACCAATCAACCAAAATGGTCTTCTTTACACGCCATCAAACTTTTAGGCGGGTTGCGTATTTAATTAGCTATTCTCAACAAACACTAACCACTATCAATCTTCCTGATGTGGTTTTGGTTTTATGTTTATTGCGTCCGTCCATTTATTCACATAATATGTAATATTTCAAATTGATACCACCTTTGTCACATAACAGCGGTACGTATGCAACACTCGACGTGACTACGTACTACGTGCAGATTATGTTACGCTAACGCGTTAGACCATTGGCTATGAGGTAGCTATCTACTTGGGTAGAGCGCAGGTACACACCACAGCTTTTCTTGTATCCTTGTGCAATATTGATTAGTATATATGTACGAAACCAAAACTGCAACACAGCACCGGTATATTTTTTGGATGTACCAATAATCTTAAGATTGGCTACGAAAACAATGGCGTGAGCCGAAGGCCAATTTATTAAGTTACTGTTATGGTTGTACCCGAGCAATTTACCAATATTTCCCTTGCGCAATCCAATACAAGGTATTTAATCAAAACTTTGAAATGTTTTCAATTTAGTGTTGTAAATGCAATTGTAAGGATTACTCTCTAAACAACGTTGCGTTTGGTGATTAATCCTTAACCAATGTGGAATGATTCTGAATAATAAAACTGTACAATTCATGGGTGTTTTTTCCTGTTTTCTCGGTAATAGTAGCTTCAGTCAGAGAGTGTAGTTCTACGGATTATTATGCTGTCGCGGTACAGCATTAAAATAGAAATACGCACTCAAAAATGAAATGGTACAGCAAGCCTGGCCATATGATGATGCCTTGATGATGATGATGATGGGAACCGTTTTGGTTGACGATAGAAGCTACTAGCTCTTGGGTGAATTAAAACGTGTCTGACTGGCATACATGACACATGTGTATTATTATGTAATAACCATACCCTCCTCACAACAACTTATTCGTTTGAAGAAGAAAAATGCTACACAAGTTAAATTTTGTTGTCTTCTGGTAAGTACATTGTTGTTGTGTGCATAATAATCATTCAGTTGTAGTGGAGAGAAGAAGAAAGTATTGGTACGTGATTACCACCAAAACTTGTGCATCTATGTGCTACTTGCTACTATGAATATATCGGCAAACAATGAAATGAGCATCTTTCGCTAAAATGCCTAAACCATAATAGACGAATTCAGTAAAGTTTTCAGGGTGAATTTCATGCCAGCTTTTGCACAAAAAAGTGTGCTGACTGATCATTAATCATCCCACAAGAATAGACAGAGCTCTATTCGTAGATATTTTGTGATTTTAAAACTTCATGTGGTCACCTTCATCTATAAAAGGGATACAACCTAATCTGGTCTGCTAATCGTTTTGTACACGGGCACTGTTAGGTACAAACATATTATGCATCAATCTTGATCTCACCTGAAAACAAAATACAATATGGTACGCACACACACCAACATTGCATCCCATTAATTAATTCTTAGCTTTTTTATTGCAGCAATTGAAGTTTTTTGCGGGATGACAAAAACCCGTTGACGCCGATTCACAATCAGTTGTAGACGACAAAAAAAATTGTGTGGATTTTAAGCAACAAGTACGAAGAACCGCAAAAGTTTTTCGATTCAAAACAGGCAGGTAAACAGGTAAACTTTAGGTTGAGTTTGAAGTGAAACGTGTGCGTTTCTCACATGTGTGGATCTGGAAGAATAATGTTCTTCTGATCATTCATTTAGTTATCATCAAGTGATCATCATGAAACAAGAGATACCGTGCTTGGTTTCATTTTTTTCGTTCAATGCTCCATACTTGCTTACCACATACCACTACCACACGTTATAATATAATATGCTTCTCTCCCTCTCTCTCTGTTGTAGTGTACCTCAAAGCTTACAGAAAAGCGTCATTTTTGTCTGCTGCTTGACTACCTTGCAGTTCCAAAGGCCTGATGTCATCGACTAACTTAGAACTCATCCTTTCAAAACATTCAGTTCGACTGGGTTGCTCTAACACACAGGACATAAAAACAGCACCTATAGAGTTGAGTGTGCGTAGCATGCATGTTTGCAACATCATACCATGAATACTGGGTATAATTGTCGTGTCATGTATCCAATCACGTTTTGTGAACACAAACGGGTAAAGCTGAAGAAGACATGTCTAGTCCCTTTACACTGGTGTATACTATATGATATGTACATAAAATACGCTTATTTAGCCTACTTCAATACCACATACTTAATATTACATAACGTACACACAGAATAAAACGGTTGGTTTTTATGTGCTCGCTCGTTTTTGTGGAGAGTTCAGTCAGTCAGCCTCAACTTTCATTGTACTCTTTTCATGTGAACCAAAATTTCTAGGGAAGTTGGCCATGCCATACACCTTGTTGTTGAGGCGAATACTTTTGTGCGGCTAAAAAGGCGTTAAAAAATTCTTAGCTGTATGATGTAATCACAATAATAGCCCTTTTATTCTTGTAAAATATGTATGTAATTATATTTTACAGATTACTAACAACTAAAATTTTTGTAACATTTTGTACGTGTTGAAAAGAGAATATAAATTGAGCATTCATTTTTATCATTAGATCATCATCACAAGTTGTTCAACAGAAACGCATGGGCGTTCGGTCGAGGTAATAGGAAATTAACGCAAATTGATGTTATTGACGTTTGAAGAACACATGTATATGACAATGACAAGACAAGTAAACAAAAAGATGTGTGCTCTTACTTAAAGGGGCTCTGGCCGCTCGTTTCTGCGAATGAGTTCACAAATACACAACATTGTGATGAACTTTCCCTGTTTACCGTTTTGCTAAATAGTCAAGCTGAGTAAATACTTGGATACGAATGATTCATAAGGAAATGATTCATTTTTTCAAATCTGGATTTTTAGGAAAAAAAAGCGAAATTGTATATTAGCATTTCGTTCAAAGTACCTTTCAATTTATTGTGTCAATACAAAATCCATGTTTTAAAATTGGGTTAAATTGCTGTTGCGGACAGGGGTTCCTGTCAACAGGGGAAAGCCATGAAACTCAAATATTTTTATAGCCTAAATTGATACAGATATATAAGTGCTTATGATGAATGCTTACTCGACATACAATTTATTCCTTTCCGTTCATTCAACAAGCATCCAACTTAAACCCGGATTCCACATTAGTGGTATTAACTGAAGCATTTAAAATATAGTTTTCCAGCAGTAGAAACTGTCTTAGGCTTTTACGAAATTTTCAATTGTTGTATTACTCGCAACAGAAATGACTTCAAAAACTTTTTTGTTTCTGGCACTTTTTGCATCTACAGTGACAGTGATTCTGTCGATCCCTCAAGTTAGATAGTATTTGCTTATGATGAATGCTTACTCGACATACAATTTATTCCTTTCCGTTCATTCAACAAGCATCCAACTTAAACCCGGATTCTACATTAGTGGTATTAACTGAAGCATTTAAAATATAACAGTTTTCCAGTAGTAGAAACTGTCTTAGGCTTTTACGAAATTTTCAATTGTTGTATTACTCGCAGCAGAAATGACTTCAAAAACTTTTTTGTTTCTGGCACTTTTTGCATCTACAGTGACAGTGATTCTGTCGATCCCTCAAGTTAGATAGTATTACCTTTCTTTTCTGATATAATATTTTGAATATGAGTTGCAATTTTGATAGTAACTGAATAACTATTTTGCAAACTATTTTTTTAGATTCAATTAGCAGTTGAGCCTCCACAAGAACCTGAGGCGGTGCCAGTTAAACCGGAGGAAAATGCTGATCCAAATATTTTAGTAGCAGACAATATGCCTCAATACAATCCGAAACAACCCAGAGTTTTTGGTTCTCGTAAGCGATCATTTTTATATTCAAATTCTTCCAGTTCTCAACCTCTCGGCCTACCTTCAGGGTGCACCGCAAAACTCAGCAGCGTTAAATTTCATTCCATTAATCACCATCTTATCGGCTCTTGGTTGAACACTGGAAACAACTCCCTGAATGGCTTCATCAATAGTAGAATTTTGTTAAATAATGTTTAATTTCCATTGTCTTATTTATTTGCATGAAATTTTGATTGCTCAATGCTGTATGAGTTTTAAAATCCCATTAAATATGTAGAAAAAAGTAAATTAATTACAAAGTATCAAGCATATCTCTAAATGGTTATTGACAAGGTCAATTTTCGCGTAATGGAAACAAATTTTCTAGCATTAATTTTTTAAAGAATAAGTAAACAATACGAATTGAAAATTTATTTCACGATTCACTAATCGCAGTTTAGTCTTTTGAATTTTCCATTCTCATAATCACAAGGCGTTTGAAAAGTTCTGGGTGTGTGCTGATTGGAGCCCTACCACCACCACCTACAAAAATAACGATTAGGAATTCAAGCTGTCTTACAAGTTGATCATTTTATTTTACAACATTTCATTATTACAATACGTTACTTCTGCTTCTGATGAAGCTACAAAATGATGCTGACGAAGTGCAAGTGGAAATTTTACGTAAAGAAATCAACCAAGCGTTCAGACCAAACTGCGCAACAAAATCAACCAAGGATAATCAACATTGTGTGTCGGTCGGATGAACGGACGCACGGTTTCAGCAAACAAAACCCTTCGTTGAATACAATAATACATTGTATATATTAAACCCAACAATGAAGGAAATGAAGGTCGGGTTTGGTAAAAAAACACCACCTCGCATCAGTCATATTGTCGCGTATCCATCAAATACTTGCGTGCATATTTTCAGGACAATTGGATAATTCAATGTGCTATCACTGCTATCCATGTAAAAAAATTTCAAACCAAAATACAGTCTACAAAAACATTACGATACGCTCATTAAATTACCTCATTTAGCGAGACAACGAAACCCCTTCTGTACCAGTAGCCATCATGTATTTTGGGAAAATATTTAACAATGCTTCATCAAACAATACAAACTCTACATAAACATTATCCCATCAATTGGTCATTTCACATATTAATCACAGTAACATCTCTATATATACTCCCTAATTTAAGTTACTTACTGTAATAATAAGTCGTCTGTTTGTACGTGTGTAGTAGTGATAATGTAGTAGTGGTGGTACCATTACTGCTCCTGGCATTTAATATAATGCAATATGTACATTACCCCGTGACTGAAAAATCATCATCATATATATCACACACAAAAACTAAAGCTCAAAGAATGAAAACAAAAAAAAAAACGAGCATCTCTGTCTACACATCTATAAATCTGCATTTAACACATTGTTAAGAAACGTAAGAGTTACAGTGGTAGTATGATTTTTTGGTGAAATGTAATAAAACATGATGCAGTTATACCTATATGTTAGTACAGGTACGAGGGTTGAAGGTATGAAAGATTGAAGATTATTAGGAAAAAAATATTTTCAGCAAGTGAACCCCCTAAAATGCTTAAAGCTGACTGAACTTACATAAGTGTAGGAGGAAGGGATCTTATTATCTTATGCAGCAATAACAGCATAGCTAGGTGATGATAATCCTAACTATATATGTATGAGTTATACTGTTACTCATCATTATAATATTATTATTGTAACGCAATTGTTTCATGGTCTGGTGGTTACCTTTCTGTATTGTGTTGTGAAGATTGCGATGATTCAACAACTACAACTGGCACAAGTCAAGTAACGTCTCTTTGTATCGCCACATCTCACAAGTTTACATGTATTTTTCTTCAGTTGTTTCGTTTTTGTTTTAAAATCTGTACACTCAACACGCAGTGGTGTCCTGTGAATATCAACGTAGGAAAGAATAGAAAATATCCCAATTGTTGAGTTGTGTTGTTTGTCACAGTGTTTGATTTAAAAAATAGATTTTCCCTAATTTATTGTTTTTGGTTTTTCTAGAAAAAAATGAAAACATTACGTTACCTCGTGGTGACGGCGACACTGCTGATTCCATTGGTGTTTTGCAATGAATCTCGACGTTCAACAAACAAGGATTACCACGCAAATTCAATAGGTAAGAAACACGGCGACAATTTACTTTTAGCGATGATGCTTCGATTTCAAAACTGTTAATAATTGTAATCGTGATTCATGCATGCACATTTTTATTTATTAACGCTCATTGATATGTTATAATAAATAATAAATTACAGCTTTTGATGGGGCTACTTTTGGAGGATGCAGGAAAAGGCATCCTGAAAATCGTAGCCTGCCTGGAGGTGCGGAGGCCTGCGCGAGTCACAAACCCCTGAAAATAAAAGGACTAGAAAAAGTGAGCAAAAAAATTTGTGCTGACGACTACGAATATTGCTCCGTGTCACACAAGTCACTACATCGTATTTCCTGGAAAACCGAGTCGATGCCAAAATCATGTTTTGGATTTCATTACAGGTAACTAGCGCTTATTGGTAGTGCAGATAGTTTGGTCGAACATTCACTACTACCACTCACTATCACATATATTTTTAATAATCATAATTATGAAAACGATAAGCAACTTTAATGTAAAAATGTTTTCTTTCCAGAAAGAACAAGTTTGCTGGATATGGTCTCAATTGCCACCGTAATCTATACTTTGACGGATTGTTGTGCTGCCCTTCAGAATCCCACAAAAACACACACAACCTGAAGATTGGGTCCAACAAGCTTCATAATCGTCGACACTTCAAGAATGCTGAATATGTCAATTATTTGAAAAAATAACATTTTACGTTTTCAATCAAAATATGTTAATTTTATAACATGCTAAAATATATTTATCAACACGTAGGCAGGCTTGCGTTAATGTTGAAAGTGAGAAGTAATTTGGTGTAACGATAACGGTAATCGTAATTAGTAATACGGCATAACAAGAAGATGATTCTGGACAATCCTATTGTTCCATAATATTGAGTATGTACCTTTTTTAATTATAAGATAACTGACACCTAAATAAAATAAACAAATATTTGAAAGGAATAAAAAATGTATTCAGCATATTTCTTCCTTCAAACATAAACAAAACAAAAATATTATGATCAAGTTTACCAGGTTTTACTCCACTCCACAAGTAATTTTACATGTTATTAAATGAATGATTGGAATTAGAGACTCGAACTTTCACCACTATATAACCACACACTATATATAACCTGTCTCAGCATAAAGCTTTCTCCTTAACATTCCACAGTCCATTTTGCAAACATATATAATTCATTCTTGCACAGCAGATAAAACTTTATAAATACTTTACTTTGTTCAACAACGAATAGTGGTGAACATTGAGAGAGACACACACACATCACGACAATTTAACAAACATGGGTGGCTCATAGAGTTTTTATATCGGTGTGTTTACACCGGGAACTTGACTCTGCTGTTTTACAACTCGTCTAGAAGGAACAAAAACATCACGGGAATAACAATATTATTTATTCAGCTCGCATGTGAGACAGCAAAGCAATTGTCAAAGTTTTTCGGTTCAAGAATATAAATACACGTGCTTTCACTTCCCATGTAAAATGTAAACAGAAGAAACCATAAATGCTGAGTTAGGTAAGGCTTTATTCTATTAAATAAAAATTGGCGTTTTGTTTGTGAACGTATTTACGTAGTACGTACGTACTTGTGAATAATTACCTTTGTTTATCTTAGGTAAGGTGACCTTGTTAAGGTTTTTATTTTTTACCTTGCGGCAAAGTAATTCCGTGAAGAGTAAAGTAAATGAAAGTAGGATTTACAATTTTAAATCTATGATTAATAACAACAATTACGGTTCTGTGGTTAATGGCCGGGTAGCTGTTCAATTCTTAATGTTTAATCTTGAATAAAATTGTTAAGACTTTGTTCTTAATTTGTATTTACGTGGGGTATCCAGACAGCATTAAGTTTAAATCTAATGAATTAAATATTTTTCAGAAATCGAAACATGTCGCATCAAACCGTGAAGAAACTTTCGGCCAAAAAACAAAAGTTAAGTTTGGGGGAAGTGAAGAAAGCGGAAAAGGCAAATGCTGCAAATTCTCGGAAATTCATTAGGACAACGGTGGTAAATCCTGATGATTTTGGATGGTATTTTTTTAAAACTTTGTTTGAAAATAAAACAAATAATTCGCGGTAGGAATTTAATAATTATTAATTTTTTAGGCCATCAATCTCAGCAGAAGATGAAAAAGACTTGATCGACTTTTTAAATTCGTAGGACAACATATTATTTATTTTGCAATTATATTTTTCCTGAATCTGTAAAATTTTATAATAATATAATGACAAACGTGCGCCATTTGATTATTGTCGCATTGTATAGAGACTTACTGGGGTTAAAGTTGCCAAACTACTATGTGCCCCTCAGTGTAATATCTAAAATTGAGAAAGGGGACAGAAGTAAGTACCGACACATTTGGCACACACAACGTGCCTTGGAAGTTGGATTTGATGTGGCGAATTACACAAAGTTAAGGTAAACCCTCTTCCCATTATTGTTTAACTTTCTCTAACCGCTGACATAATTAATAATAGTCAATAAGGGACTCGCCTACGGTATCTCTGTGTTATTTTATGCACTGTTATTATACAGAGGTGATTTGTCTATCGGAGTAAATTGTGTATCGACAGCCATGGAACAAGATAAGCTATTTGCCGTAATCATCGACAAAGACGTTGATCCGCCCATTTTAACCAAACTTTTAGTACCCATTGCCACATCTAAAGGGGTCCCGATCGCAGCCATTAATGGCTTGAGTAAAATATGTCAAAGTATTTTCAAAACAAGGTGCATAGCAATGGGTTTCAAGGTATTTATTTCTAATCTGACTATTACTTACGACGAATACTAATAACGAATTTCTGTATGTCCTAATAATGATCCGTGTAATTTTTGTCCACACTTGCACTTGAATGACTTGTTTTTCAAAGTACTTCTTGTTTTTATTTGATTGGTTTAGGTTAATTGTCGCGAATTCGACCATCCTTTCAACAGAATATATCGTAAAATTTCTGGAATTGCTGTGACAGAAAAAAATTCATTCGGCGCTTCTTCTCTGGTGTCTGGTGAATTGGTTGGGAACCCTCCTAAAACATCAGAGTCGCTATTTTCTGTTAGTGAAGGCGAAGACATGGTAGGGAATGCGCAGAAAAGGAGCTGCACGTCGCGTTCAGAACTTTTCAAGTCCCCGAAAATACGTAAAGTTTAATCATTTTTTGTGAATAACATGCTAATTCTTTTTTTTTAACTTTCTTCTGATGGATAATTCAAGTTATAGAACGGAGAGTGGCTAAAAGTCATCTAAGAAAAACACTTTGTGTTAGTGTTATTTTATATTAATATAATTTGTCACGTACAATTTTAAGGGAAATAAGCGCTTTAGACAAAAGGTGTTTTTCGTACTCCTAAAACAGACGACGTGAGAAGCTACATAGTAAATATATTATTTTATAAACGGTAAAAGGTATTAAACGGAAGGTGGGCCATTATTTACTTCAGTGTATCAAATCTTAAGCTAGTTTTAAATACAGTGCTAATTATTGTGATGTGATCTGTACTAGTAATTTAAATCACGGTCCTAAAATTATAACTTTTTGTCTTTGATACTCCATAATAGTGTCAAAGTTTCATTATGTATTGGAATTACAAACCGTTTTTGGCTCCGTTAGGTAATAGTTTAATCGAATAGAGATCTAGCAAAAATATTTTTTGGTGGGGGCATAATAGTATGCAAAAGCAAAACGAAAATGGCCAAATTATTTTTTAAATTATACGAATAAATATGATTAAATTGAAGTAATCGCTTAATATGAAGTACGCTATATCCATCGTCAATGAATTAAAAATAGAAAAAAACGGGTTGTCGTCAGTGGAATTTATTTGTTGAACTTTTGAACGTTATCTAAATTCTTCGTCAAATAAATATACTTATAACTAAGTTGCGGACATAATAAGGGAGTCATATAATACTGCGATTCCCACCGGAGGGACATGATATATATTTCCTATGTACAGTACGCGTACGCATACCAATGCGCATATTGCGCATCCCATTATTCCTATTATTCTTTCATGTTATCGATGTATCTACATACATATAAAAAGTACATATGAAGTTGGTCTAACCATATATGAAAAGAATGAAAAAAGTTTTAGTGTCCCCTCTTGTCTAAGCATGCAACGCTGTATGTATTTATATATGTACATACGTATGTACATATTTCCATCAAAGATATATCCTATACCCTTTCGTCCCCAGCAAAGATGTCCTTGCCATACCAAGCCCCAAATTCCTCCCCTCGTCAACACATGCATGGTTTCATGTAGTTCCCCCCACACAACTTGCTGGGATGATATTTCGGTACGCACATCATACAACTGTGCATTACGTACTATACGCCACGTACGTAGCTTTGCAGCTTTTTAATGCCACAGTAGAGAGGCGAGGCGGCGCTGTTTTAAGTATTTAGTTGAGAAGATGCAATATTGAATCATAAAATTAAAATGTTTCCAGTGAATTTGATCTTTTAATTTCACAATTTGCTTCTAATCACTCACCGAACTTACCTCGTCTCGTATGCAGTTCATGAATATTCCGGAACTGTTTCAGGATGTATTACGATATGCAGACGTACTTAAAATATGCAGATTCCTCTACAATAGTAACCGTAAAAACTTACCATTGTTCATGTAATTATTATAAAACAATAATTTTACTACTTATTCTTGGTTGTAACGTTTCTTACCTATGCTGACACATAGGCGTATCATGGTGCCCCGGATTTTTTAATGTATTTTTTACAAATGTTCCTTCATATTATCACTGCATGAATCATCATCACTTCTTCTTACAAAGTGGTATCGGGTGCTGTGAGCAGCGAAATGTGTAATAGTGATAATGCTTGGTGCTGAAAAACGCCTCGAACCACAACTATTTGCAGCGTTGTTTACCACCCACCTTCAGTACTTGTAGGATTTTCTTAACCGAAATATACGATAATGATGATGTAAGTATGTATGTGGTTCTACTTATCGTGTTCAGCTCAGCACAGTAAATATATCAATAAGAATAATAATTCTAATTAATAATATTGCGAATATCTCAGAAACATGGAAATAATCAGTGCCAGCCGAATACCCCCCAACCCCCAACATTGAAGCATTTCCAGAGCCATGCGTACAGTACACAGCTACACGATTTAATATTATCATGCTTTTTTATCAATATTTTTTATCAGTTAACTACGTTTGCTGCCAGCGTTTGTATTGCTACATGCATGCCTATAATAGTCAGTAAGGTTTTTCCCCTTGTTCTCCTTTTTCACAAGGAAAATGAGGATGGTTGGATTTGGGGAATGGGTCGTTCGGTGGTAATGGTGAAGTAGACGAGAGGTATGAAAAAGCCAGTGAGTTTACAAGGTAAGTGGAACTTGTGGTGCTGGTGTGGTTATGTTGGATGGACTTTGCCTGTAGCAGCAACATCGATAAAAAAAAAGAAGAGGAGAACTTAACATGCGATATTTTTTTACACACAACAACAAAACAAAGCACGTAAGGTTTTCTATTGCACCAAGAAGTAGTAGTAGGAGCAGCCAAGCCACACAAGCAGCGAGACGAAGGGAATCAAAAAATATAAAAGTGAATATGTAGCCAGCTTGCAGTATGAAAGAAGGAGGCCATCCATCCATCTATCCAAAGGCGTATCTCAAGTTCTGCTGGCTGAACTCATGCTCTTATAATAATAATCCTACGCTCAGTATATGAGCATGTACATACCACACCATACCCTTTCCACGGTTCCCCTCGTGTTCCCCCACGAGATCACGACAAGAGCAACGTTACTGGTCCTCCCCTGCCAGCCTTCTCCCCTCTGGCAAAGAGACGATGGCGACGACGATAATGCTGGGTAAAGAAAAAAACTGCGGCAGCACAGTTCTCCTTCTCTCGCTCGCTACCAAGCAGTTCTATAGTTTGTGTTGGCTCACTATAAGGATTCTCTCTTGCCTGCCTCATTGCCGAAGCAAAAAGTGCTGTGGTGCTGCGATGATGGTGATGATGATGATGCTCGTCGTGTTTTTGTGTTCTAGTGGGGTGCCTGACTGCCTCTGCCTCTGAGTGAGTAAAGATCTTTTATGGCTTACTGCTGTAATGGCTAATGGCATGGCATCGTCGTGGCAAGCAAGCAACGAATAATGACTACATGGACGTGTAGTTTTTTGCCACTTGCAACATGCTGATCCTCTCCTATGAGCTCCGGTTACTCTCCCCATTCCATTCCCCTTGCTTTGCATCATGTTCTTCTCCCCCACGTCCAAGAGAAGAGTAATATTACGCCTCGCCTTTTGGTTATGTGGGTTTGCTCGCTCGCACAGCGAACAACGAGTATGGATAAAGGGAGTTGATGAAAAACGAAGGTCTTTTCTCTCCTCTCTGCCTGCTAATGTCGTCGTATGAGCTTGTCTGCTGTGAGCTAACAACAACACCCCTTTTCCCCTCACGTAAGTGGTCGTCAACTCAGTGTTGCGTCGAGGTTCACTCTGTTCGGTCGGTCGATCATAACAATATCCATGTAGTCTAGCTTCGTCGAGGACAAAACTGAAAGTTACTGGTATGCAGTAGTAATTGTAGTACTGATAATTGTAGTTAGAATTAGTTTTTATTTAGTGGTTGTGAACGCACTTTGAAATTACCACATTTAACTACCTCCCCCCAGTTTTGGCACTATCAGCCAGCCAGTTTAGGATTTTAGTGTGAACCGTCGCGTCGCGTCGTCGTCGGAAAAACTCGAATATTCCCCCTGCTGCTGCTGGCTCTGTCGATACAGGTAAACAAGCGTCTCTCTGGTTTTCAATTTTCCTTCCTTCTATTTTCCATCTTTCGTTTACATTCCATTACATTTTCAGTGCTTGGAAAAATAAAATGGTGGGGAGTGGGGATACACACCATTATTCCAGTTGGAAACTTATATTTTGTAAACTAACGTTGGTTAGCATTTATTAGGGAATTGCATGAATACGACACACACACTACGTTTTCGCTTAGCTATTTCTTTAGGCATTTGCAACCAATAACTTGTCAATAATATTCATACTTTATGTACCAATGTAAAGAGTAAAGGTTATCTCTGACTCCAAATCTCTCTGCTCAGTGGGGGTCTCTTATTGATCAAGGTAAAATGATCAAACGGCAGCGCGGATGAAGTTCGTTATTCGTGTGGGCAGGGACCAAGTACGAACACATACACGTAACAGTTAGTATACAGCATCAAACACACACGCATGTAGTCAAAGTCACATAATAATATTACGTTGTTGGGCCTTCTTCGAAGAAGAAAAGGCGATCTACTTGTAGGATTTTTTGGCTGGCCATCATCAAGATACTCCCTTCAGCTTGAAGATCAAACAGAATAGCATATTTGCTTTTTGCATATCCACATCCACCTGAGGAGTTTCGCGTTCAAAAGGGAATTAAATTCATTGACAAGGCGTCCCTTTATTGTAATAAAAAGTTTTAATGGATAACGACCATTACAGTTCCTCTTGTTACTTACAAACAAAAGGTACTTGGTAGCTGGTGGTAGTGCAAGATTTACGAAAGGTTAAAAGCGAGATGTAAATATAAGTAGTAGCAGTTGACTTGGAGCTGGTTGAGGAGACCGTGAAGGTTGCACGCTATTTGTATGATATGATATGATCTTCTAAGCTATCACCTCACTTATGTGATAGTGTGATGTTATGTAGTCCTTAGGTATCCATCCACACGAGATGATAAATTGGAAGTGGAATTAAAGGTAGAAGATCTTATAAAAATGCCCCATATGCATATATACAACACGAAATATGTATAGAGCCGACGGTGGTGGTAGGGGAACACATACTGTAGGTATATATATTCTGAAGATATAGGTATATCGCACAACTCTTTATAACTATTACCTCCCTCCCCACTATATTGTACATAGGTCGGTACATATATAACGCCATCGTATAATATACGGGACGGGAAAACCTGCTGTGCAGTTGTGCACCACGACGGAGCATAAAATACATACAGACAACAAAGCGGTTGGATAGAACTTATAGAACTTTGTAGCAAGTAAAGTATGTAGGTAGTCCACCGTATTTGAGCGACACACGGAGCAACCACACCAAAGACATTCACAGAGCCGAGCAAAGCTTGATAATAATAATATGCCTAGATGTGGGAAACAAACTGTACATTTACGAAAAGATCCACAAATGTTTTTTTTTGCTAAAAGCACAAAGCGCATATCCGATCCCAGTGGTTAAAAATTGAAATGCTGACAATGGGTTGAAGAAATGCTCAGAGCTAAATATTATATGCCTTTTTCTTTGTTGGAAGCAATTATTTGGCGTGTTTGCCCCAAACCAGTGATGTAACGAGCTGAAAACACGTTAACGAGAATAATTGTTATTTTTTGGCAAAAATAATGCAGAATGGTTTATGCAAAAGACTTCATGAAGAGTGGAAGTTAAAATTAGCGGAAATGTGTGTACGCACATGGGGAAGATTGATTTCAGACTGAGGGTAGAATCGCCATATATCTACACACTATTAGCAAAATATGTGTTGGCGGCAGACCTCACTAATTGCAACGTTTTAACTTTTAACGCTTTTTTTGTAGACGGTTGGTGTTCCTGAGAAAGAGACAATGGCTGACATGGCAAGGAGACGCTCTAGCGCTGGGTTGCAGGTTGAGGCTGTGTCAAGAAAAAGAAAGTATGATGAAATTATAAGGGAGGAGGAGTCTGACAGCAGCAACGCCAAAACCGACTTTCCATGTCACTATTGTTCGGCTGTGTTTGTGACTCAGATAAGCCTTAGTCGACATGTACTGACTTTTCACGATAAAGAAGGAGATGATGATGGGGATGTTGAAGTGGAAGGGGTACAGCTAACAAAGAACGAATATTATAACGAAGAAAACGAAGGGGATGGCGAAGAAGAAGAGGAAGTGGATAATGCTGAGATAAAGTATGAAGATGCAGAAAGTGGATATTATCAAAATGGAGATGATTACTACTACGGAGAAGAAAATGAGCCAGTCGATATGTCGGAATATCTTGAGACGTCTGGAACAGTGTCCCAATATGAAAACAGTTCGGACGTAAACGAATTTATCATGATGGGAGTTCCGAATCAGGGTTTGTCCCCGCAAAAGAATGGCGGTGGAAAGCCAAAGCTATCTCCACATGAATTGGCAACGATGCTTGCTCAGGTTGAGCAAATCACTTCTACGACAACAAGTGAGTTTGTGACGTGTCCGATTTGCCGGAAAACGTTTGGAAAGAAAGAGCTCCCTATTCACATTTCTTGTGAGCACGGAGGAACGAAATTCACATGCCCGTATTGTAATAGGTAAATACAATAATTGTAATACAACTCGTTTACCCGTTCGTCAGAAACAATTACTCACTAATTCGTCTTTTTTAATGAATAGGTCCATTTCCAGGAGGGATCATTTAAAACGGCATATCAAGTAAGAGAGCATTTTGTTGATTTCTAATATATCCAGTAATATTAAGACAAACGTTTTCAACGATGCATTTTTCTTTCGACAGAAATGTACATCCAGAAATGTGTACTGAAACGGAAATTGGACCATTTCCTCGTAATCTCAATCTTAGCAGAGCCACCATAACTAACACACAACAGAAAAAGTTTTCCGGAAATCAGGTTTGTAGATTGTCACTACGTAGATGTACAGTGTAATATTCGGTAATGATTTTCTAATTACGTAGCCGAAAATAAAATTGGATGAATTTCGTAATTTAGCATGTCGAGCAAGAAGAAAATTCTTCGAATGTATTACCGATATCTATTGTTGCACCACGAACACAACTGATGGAAGACGAAGACGATGAGGAAGATGATTTCGAAGGAGAGGACGAACTGTTGCAAAACGCTATGATCACTGGAAAAACAGAAGAAGATGACCCGAATGACTCAATGCAAATAACTGTTGAGCCAGATCTACCCTTTCAAGATTTAAACGATTATGGGGAAGAGGATTATCACACCCCAAATTTCTTGCTTGACTCATTTGATCAGCTTCAGTCAAAAATGAGTTCTGTAGCAGCTCTGAACGGCAATGAACTAACGCTGGAAAATATGGCTTATCAATGCAGTCTATGCAATCCAAATTTCTTGCTTGACTCCTTTGATCAGCTTCAGTCAAAAATGAGTTCTGTAGCAGCTCTGAACGGCAATGAACTAACGCTGGAAAATATGGCTTATCAATGCAGTCTATGCAATGCTGTTTTCACAAGCAAAGTACTTTTGGATAGGTTTGTAGCACATAATCAATCATTTACATAGTTTATATTAGTGCAAGCCTGTTGGCAGTATGGTAGTATTGGTAGTGGCTTCTGTTTAACTTTCTACTTTCACTTTTTGCAGACATGAAGCTACACACAGTGAGTTACGGCCGCATAAATGTAGTCTCTGTGGGAAAGGTACGTTGTCTATTTGGGTTGCACCATACAATTGGAAACCACATTAATTACTTTATTTTTTTCCATGATACATTTAAATTAACAACAACGATTTTGATTGAAAAGGTTTTTTGCGAAAAGAGCACCTTAGCAAACATTTGTCGTCGGTACATTCTGGAATGAAGTTTACATGTGAATTTTGTGGAAAGGATATTTCCAGAAAAGATCATTTGATACGCCATATTAGAAACGTTCACCCAAATCAGTTTTACTCGGTATGATAATAGCTACTGTAAATTTGTTACCAAAATATAAACTGAATGAGGAAATCAAACGTTTTATTATTAGCATGTTCAATGTTTATGTATTGTGTAGCTACCCCAAGAAGCTACCCATGAGTTAACATCACAACAAATTCAGGCTGTACAGCTTAAAACGGCACAAAGTCTACAGCCAAAGCCCAAGAAATATGTTCAATGTTTATGTATTGTGTAGCTACCCCAAGAAGCTACCCATGAGTTAACATCACAACAAATTCAGGCTGTACAGCTTAAAACGGCACAAAGTCTTCAGCCAAAGCCCAAGAAACCATTCTTCAATTGTGACATGTGTGAAGCTACATTTGTCAACGTTGATGACCTTCATGCTCATCAAGCCACTGTACATTCTGATGTCAGAAAATACAAATGTAACTACTGCTGCAAGGCTTTTAAACGAAAGGTAAATGGCATATACATTCATAGATAGTGACCATTTTTCTGTTAAATTTGAGTTCAAATCACCTAACAATAACTATGCTAAATATAACTATTTGTTTGACAGGAACATTTGACCAAACATGAAGTACTTCACACTGGTGAAAGGAATCACACTTGTCGAATATGTGGAAGCGTACCTAACAATACCTATGCTAAATATAACTATTTGTTTGACAGGAACATTTGACCAAACATGAAGTACTTCACACTGGTGAAAGGAATCACACTTGTCGAATATGTGGAAGCGAATTTCAAAGGAAGGATGCTCTTCAGGATCACATACGACGCACTCATGGAATTGATCACAGAAACATGGCTCCAAAAGTTGTTCCTACATTACCTTGTAATTTGTGCGATCAGTTATTTCAGGATAGAGGCATGTTACTTTCTCATATGACCACAGTGCATGGGCTCATCGTTAACAGTCCACCGGGCTTACCGAAAAACATTCAGCAGCTGCAACGTACCCCGGTTATGTCACAAAGTCAACCTAAACATAGTACTCCCAAAAATGGAGGGGGAAAGCAAAGCACGGGTATGAACGGTGGCAATCTTGGATCTCTAATGGATTTAATTAATAAGGGGAGTATTACATTGTCCTTTCATCCGGTGAAATCTGAATAGATATTAACTGTGTGGAAAATCTTTTAATTGATCCATTTACAATAGCGCTATAGTTATGATGAATCAAAACGGTATGATTCTGCCCTGTTGAATGTATTATGCAATGTACAGAGAGAAATAACACGAAATGAATGTTTCCTTGTAGTTCGACGCATCGAGTATTTTAGTATTATTATTGATTAATTAAAATAGTTAAAAATTATGTAAGATAAAACATTTGCTCAGATTAATATATGATAATTATATAATCTAGATTAGAGAATGATAATAATAATGACTCATAAAGTGTTAAATCTTCATATTTATTTACAGTAATCTATTTTACAAACATGTTCTCATCATCATATTAAAACGAAGCAAGTTTATTTGAATAAAAATATCTGTAACATACATCGGATAACTATAATTCGTTTAAACTATGCTTGAGTCACACACATTATGTACCTATTCAAAACGGAACCAACGGAACCACTACTACGAATTACAACATTACGGTACCGACACACTGATTGATTCACACTTGCAAAATGCAAGAATTACCGTGAATTTCAACGAGATATCTATCAATTTTTTTTTAGCAGCAAGTGAGTCTAGACAAAGAACGTTTTACGATTACAAACGACATTGCATTGCGTATTCTATTTAGACTCTGGGTATACCTGCAAACACACATCTAAAAGCACACATCGAGCATTTGGAACGCGGTACACACCCGGCGAAGGGTTGGGAATGGATAGAGTATTCAATATCGTTGACATTCATTGAGCTCATTTTTGTGTTACTAGTAAATATACCAGAATTTTAGATTTCGTATTATTTATCAAATTGATCATTATTTTCTCGTGACAATTGTGATGTTTATTCGTTGAGAATTTATACAGATTTGATATATTATGCATGTATGAACTTTTTGTGAAGAGTCAAGCGCTAAGAAAGTTTAGGCTTAATTTGGAAAGACAGTAAAATAAGCGAATACAGTTACCCAGTTAGTTTACCGTCCATCATCCGTGAAATCTATCAGCAGTGCCTGTTTGTGTGTATCACATTATTGCTCAGATCTCAAATTTCATTATGGAAAGTGCATACCAGTACGAAAAGTGGCAAAACGAGGGGCTTGGTGTTTCGTTTTTAAAGGAAGGACATAAGTGGGATTTAGAAGAAGATGGTAAGAAAAGAAGGGATAACTATCTTTACGGCACAGATTTNCTTTACGGCACAGATTTACTTTTTACTACGTTGTTAATTGTAGGAGAGTTTGGTTGGTGCTAATCCCTAAAGTTGAGTGAGAGTAATTGTTTGTACAATTTATGTACGTATTGTTCCGGCGACACAAGCGGCTGAGACGATATGAAAAATCCTGCCTTTAAATATTATAAAACTACTATTATTATTATTATATTACTTATAAAATATCATTGAGAATATTATATATATTCAGACAGATACATTTCACAAAAAAAACAGTGTAACAATCGACGAAATAGTTTGACAAAATTATAAATGTAATAAATTATTAATTATAAAAGTTATACTTACTGCAATATCACTAAAATGTTGTTTCAAAACATCATATGGAGAATCCTTGTCCAAAAGGAAAAAGTTAGTTTCGTTTGCGTTGGCCAAAAACATGGATCGAAAAACAGCTAAAATACGAATTATATTTAGCAATGATGTGTAGGAGAGTACTTTAAAAACTGTAAAAACAGCCAGCATCTAATAATTCTACTTTTCTGGCTCTTTCTAATACTTATGTATTAATATAGTTGCAGACGTAGTTGCGCGAATAACTGATTGTCCAAACTTGAAATTTTTGGAGCTGGAAGGCAACACAT
>JAHZNB010001019.1:0-13905 GCA_027744295.1 Callyntrura guangdongensis | reverse complement strand
TGTCAAGTTGTTGCAAACTGCAAGAGATGGACAATTAATTAACGCGTGTAAATAATAGGAGTGCTGTATTATTTATCATTTTTAAGCTTGACGGCGTCGTCATTGTTCCCTTTAAAAAAAAGCGCGCTTGACGTGTACAAGTGCCTCTGTCTATGCCTACAATCTTATCTTTAAGAATGTAATGTGCCCCGCTTCAACAGTTACACACATATTTTATTACTAAGCATACATTTATGCCGTCTTTACATTTTCTCAGTTGCTGCTGCAATTAAACTCAAGAATGGAATAAACTGCTGACTGCAGAACCCACGGCCCTGCAAATATGGAAGCCCTAAAGCTTTTGCTACTCTAATCATTTATTATTAAAGTGAACAATTAGAGTGATTCTCCTTGTCTCTATTTTTTGTTTGATAAGTGATGTTGATAACTGTGCAACTACCACCGCCAACGTCTTTTAATGATCATGCAATAAAATAATGATACATCTCCCACAATAAATCAACTTGTTTTTGTTTAACAACTTTTTAAACAACAAACTTGAATTTTTATACATGTATTGTATTGTTTATTAAGATTATATATTTCTATTATATATATCATATTATAATATATATTTTTTCATCTCTCGTCGTTTCATTATCGAGGAACAAAACAGATTGAGGAAATGTTTGGTTAAGTGCACAACTACATTATCTATGTATAGCCTTAAATGTATAAACTATACTACTAACTAGAGTACAACTACAAAGTAATAAAACATCGGTTCAGTCAGTGCATACAAAATTAGCAACACACTCACAGCAACAATCATCATCATATTACTACTACCACAAACGTGAAAGGTGCAGAACTTTTTTTTCGAAAGAAAAGACAAAAAACACCAACACTTTTATCGTTGTACGGCTGTGCGGTTGGTATGTTGAGAGTTGAGATAAAAGTTGACTTGACTGCAGTCATCATCATCATCATCGTTTTCTACAATGCAGTAATAAAACATCATTTACCACTATTTCGTTTTTCTAGATGGTAAAATAGGTGTCTTGATAAAATTACAATTTAAAAAAATGCGCGTGTTTAGTTTTCAGTGTGAGTGTGTGGGTAGGTAGATAAATACAGAATGTACACAATTTCATTTATAATAAATTACAACAATATTGTACCGCTCCCTGTGTGCCTCCCCCGCCCCTCTCTACTCTTTTGACTGCACAAACACAATATGCCCGTTACATATCAATCATCAAAAAGAAAATTACACGTTTACCGCTGACAATTGCACACCACCGTGTCTTGTTATTAATACCATTATATGATACACATTAATAACGTATATAGCACTTAGTTTTATCTACTTTCTTGCTAATTTGCTAAAGGCATTTTAGTTCCCATCGTACACACAGCAAATCAAGATGATGATCGCGATCGCAATGATGATAATGAGCTCAATTTTTTCATTGTTGTTTTCATGTGTGATTTTTGCTTGCACGTCAGATTCACAAGAACAACATCAGAAACACCAGCAAGTGTGTGCAGGATGGTAATAATAAACGGGTTGATTGTGTGCATGTTTTTGTAGGTAGTGCGCATAGGGAATGTTAAACCACATCAAAAACATATTAATCCGTTCTCTTCTCTGTGAAGTCGACAAGGTAAACGAGGAGAGCGCATTCATTAGATTAGAGTTTAGAGCCTAGAGAGAAATGTGGGGGCAGGTGTTGGTTGTGTCTGTGTGTCTACTCGTGCTTACTATTTGCACTCGTTCTTGCTAAGATGCATTTAAATGGTGTGAATAATGGGTATTTAATTGCCATCTTTGTTGATAATTTAGAGTGGTAAATGATAAAAACAACACTTGTGGTACTACTGTACCTCCCGTCAAGAGAGAGGGATAAAATTAAACTAGAACAATGTAATATTTATTTACGATACGAGATATTATACGGTATAATAGTAATAATAGCTGTTTGTAATAATTTACTCTGAAAATTTACACTCGGGAGGATACATTAATTTTATTGTTCAAGTCTTTATTTTATTTTTTTATGCATAAATCCTTTTACAGTCGCTTGTTTTTTTATTTAGTTCACGGATGTACTGAAGGACCTAATCTCTGACCATAAAGCGCCGCTGCAGCGGCAGCTGAGTAGGGGTAGTAGTTACTGAGGGCGGCTGCGGCGGCAGATGATGTCGGTGGCATTGGTGGTGGAACCAATCCTGCAGACAAGGAACTGGCTTTCCCTGCCTGCGCTGCAGCAGCGTACGGATGATATCTCGCTGCTGACAATGGACTTAGCGGTGGAGTAGGATAAGAGCGGGAGAAAGCGACAGCCGCTGCTGCCATGGCTGAAGGATTAAGAAGCGCAGCTGCGCTGGAATAGGGACTAGCAAAATTTAATTGCTGTTGCTGTTGCTGCACCATGTGGGCGAGGGCAGCAGCATCGGCGGATGAAGTTGAACTGGAACTGGTACTTCCATTACCAGTACTGGATGTGCATTTTGTGTCGCTTGAGCAGACGCGGCAGCGGCAGCTGCGGAGTGTTGACTTAGAAGAGATGATGGATAGCCTCCAGATGCCAGAGAGGAGGTCATTTGTGGGAACAAATGGGGTAAACTAGAGAGGGGAAACTTTGGATGCTCACACGGATGAACGCAACCAGCAGGACAAATTAAATTTGAAGAGGATCCGCTGGTTGGAGGCGTCCCACATAGACCTGGAATGGAGCCAGTGATACTGGGTGGAAAACCTACGGCTGTGGCTGCTGCTGCGGCAGCGGCCATTAGGTTATTTAAACTCGAGGCTCCAGATGAAGCTGGAGATCCATGAGGTACGCCACCACCACCATATTGACATCCAGTACAATACGGATCTTTGCACACTGGAACAATTGTTTCTGCTCCAGATGCTGTTTTCACTCTGCTGTAACTCACATATGGAGACTGACCTGGGAAGGGGTATCCCAAGCCAGCATGATGCGAGTGTGGCGATCCAAAAAATGGTGGACGAAATGCCGGATTTAAAGGATCAAATCCTGGTGGATAACCAGCAGCGGCTCCTAGAGCGCTTAAACTGGTCAATGCACTTAATCTCTTGTTGTATTCTGCTGCTGCCGCTGTGCTTCCAAATTGACCTTGCTGAAGTACTTCTAGTCCAGAGCGGATAATAGGACTTGCTCCATGATCAGAGGATGACGAAGAAGATTTGCTCGGATCGGTCGCACCACTGCCACTACTACTACTGCTAGCTTTCTTTGTATCAACCACAGAAATCTCCTTGCTTTCCGGTGGAGTTGATCGAGGATTTGGTGTTTTCACTTTGGGGGAACTGTTTGCACTGTTTCGTGAGAAGGACGATGATGATGAACCATGCTTTGAGGACTTTGATACACTTTTTTCTGAACTCCTTTCGCTCGCAGAGTCTTTGTGAGGCTTACTCATCTCGTATGGTTTAAATACAGGAGACGAGGTGGGACTAATAAGCACCGGGCTACTACTTTTACGACTGTCTCCACTGGACTTTGTTGTAGGAACATGGTTAAAAGGAGATACTGAAGAACTGCCACTTTTTTGTCGATAATTGTTATTACTATTTCCACTGCCACCCCCACTACCATTGTTTGATTCCTTGTTGTTACTCGACCCCGACCCATCCTTATGATTAGATGTGGTGGAGTCTGAAGATGAGTCGGACTTCAAGCTGGATTCACTACACGTAGACAACTTCCTTTTGGAGGATTCAAAAATTGACTTGGACGTGGGTCCATCTGAACCAATTTGGCTGCAGGTTTGGGCAAGTAGTGCCAACGGGGAGGCCTTGGAATCCAGCTGAAATAATCATAAGTCGTTTAAATGATTTATCAAAATAAGTGTTTGCTATAAAAAAAAATCTATCACTGTTGATGACAGTGGTGTATACTGTGACTCGTAATAAAATAAAGCATTAAATCCGTAATAATAATAATAATAATAAAAATTGAATGCTTACCGGTGATGACAACGGGGACAAATAGTCCGGTTGAAGATACTGATTTGGGCCGGATCCCAACATATTAGTATGGCCTTCCAGCTCCAAAACAACCATTTGTACACCAAATGTATATCCAAAACAAAACTTGACAACTTTTTTTCTGTCTTTACAAAAAAAAACTCTTTAAATTTGCCCAAAATACATTGTATTCGTATCTCTGCAATCAAATACAATAAGCAAACAGAGATTTCACATTCACGTTTTCTATTCCTTCTTTAGATTATCCAGTTCACGCCACCAAACTTTACACTTTTACAGTTTTTCCTTCAAAATAATAATACGGTTAAAAAAGTATTCACCCAACTCGCTATCTTTCACACTACTTGTTTGTATTTTTGTATGCACTCTTGAGAAGAAATTGAGACCCAGAGAAAAAAAGTGAACGTAGTTTCCTCTCAGAGAACATGAACAACACTGACTAGATTCTCGTCTCTGAGCTCTGTGTAGACACTCTTCTCCTCACAAAAGCAACTAAAAGTACACACTCGCCCCAACAAACACCCTCGTTTGCTCTTCTCATAACAACAAAGTGCTGAGCTCCTCTGAAATTTCCCCTAGTTGCCGAGATGTATCATCATCGTCATGATATCTTTGCTACATTCGTCTAGGTATATACCATTACTCCCAACAAGCAACACTTGCTTTCTTGCCTGCTCTCTGCCCAAAAACACACGCACACTTGCAACCCTACCAACATTTTCAAAAACAAAAAGGTCTATTTCAAAATGGAACAAGATCAGTATATTGAAAGCACACCGTCTCACTATTATCATAGTGTATCTATCCATGCCGTTACTCTGCTACCTTTGTGATTTGTACACTTTTTCCTGTGTTGCCTTCTTCATGTCAGGAAAACATCTATCTGGAAAACTTGGGGGAAAAGGATTGATGATGTGTATTACAATCCACATGTACAAGGGCTAAAGCCTTCCCTTTATAATGGTTTCATTTCATGCACTACCTTTCAACTACAAGTAGACAGTCATAATACGCTTAAATGTGTATACAGTGGTGGCGGTGGTGGAGGTGATACCCATAATGACGGTGTGAAGTTGTGTTTTCACGTTTGCTATCTGTCCGCACTAGACACTTTTCACAAAGAAACATACAGCATAATGCATTTAAGTGCATTACAGCAATACATGACGTCGTCGCTGGGAAAAAGGTAAAGGTCCATTTTTGCTCGTCATAAAGTTTTTGTCTGGTCGGTCGGATGGACTTGGTGATGAGAAAAGGGAATTGTGTGGTGGCGACCAGACTCGGTTTATTGTCCAGCAGTGAATGAAGTGAGTGAAACAGTCAATATTAAAATGGGGTTGTCGAAGGAATGCGAACAACGCATACGAATTAATTCTGAATTGATTTTCATGGTCTCCACAAAAATTACGAAAGTTCAATGGTGCATTCACGAGAAATATTTCTTGATATTTATAGATGCATACTTGAGAGAACGCCGCACCAAAATGCTGACTGCTGCCGATGTTCACGCTCTCTTTTGGCTTATCTGGCAACTTTACCTGTGTGATATTTACGATGCAGCTTCTTGCAAGTATCCTATAGGGTGTACGTTTTTGAATGGCCGTTAGCTGCTATAATATGGCACTTGGGTGAGTGTTAGTTATATATTAAACAACACATTTTCATACCGTCAGCTTTCTTGTGTCATTGTAATATCCTGATCATACAAATTTGTTACATTTTTCCTTAAAAAATTAATTGTCACATTAATATTCAATGTGTAAACCATGCAAAATCCCGGATTTATGCTGAAGGCATGCATGCCATATGCCGGTGTGTAAAAAATGAATATTATTAACGTATATAATATGACTCACCATTACCATTTCCCCATCATCGTCGTAATCGTCATCCTTCCGAATCATAATGTCGTGCTTATGCATTCCTTCAACAAATTATTTATAACCGTCTTTTATCATTTTCATTCAGTATTCCAGTTTTCTGTGCTGTACTCCACTGACAAAACATTAAAAATACGCATAAATCATCATCTACGAAGATGACATATGACGTTATAAAAGGGTTAAAAAATAAAGTATGCACGTCCCTCTGTCTCCCCGTCTTTCGCATATGGCATCATACACGAGTGCTTGTGTGTGCTGTGCTATATGAATTCATGGACGTATAATTTATCTTGAGTCTTTTTAGTTCCAGACACGGTTCGTTTACACTTTTGAGACCTTTAATCATTCTTCTCCGCTATGTATATACTGATTTGTCGGGATAATGACACAGTTTCTTGATTCCAGTAAGAGTGGAGCGTGGAGACAACCAACTGTCTATACATTAGATACCCATACTGTAAGATAGACTTTCATAATACACTACCCTTGCATAAACATTACCACAGAATAGGTTTCATTTTTCTTTTTGCATACCGTCGGCTTCTCTTTTCTGTTGCTTGTTTACTACTTGCATCGTCATCATCATAGAAGAGTAGCAAGCAGCGAGCGTGGAGATGCGACGTGACACCACCATCACCACCACAAACATGACCATTTTTTTAACAAGTCAGGGATTTTGACATATTTAATGGGAAAGTAAAAAAACGTTGGCCGTGTTGTGCTTTTGTTTATATTGATACTTGATGACGGTATAAAGCATAAATTCAGCGTATCAAATTCCTTGAAAATCACCACCGACCCCTTCGGCTTGGCATACGGTTTGAAGTGAATGACATAGGTCTCCTTCCTCTTTCTCACTCTCTCTTCATTTCCATCTGTTTCTACATTCTACTAGCTTGCTGGAAAATGCGTAACAACATAACAGCCATGTCATGTATGGAATGGAAAAACAGATGGATGGTAGATCTGGTGTGTGTATTATGCATGCACGTATTGTCCTCATCATCGTTGTGTCGTGACGAGTTGAGAAACTTTTCACCAGGTCATTGTAATATTGTTATTGTTACCACCGTTCTCACTTGCATCATTGCTTCATCAGCATCCTTCCTTCTCTCCTGATCATCATCATCCGTCTCTGCTAACATCATTAATCTTGATCAAAAACTGGAAAATTTATTGATCGCTGACTGAAAAGTTTATTGGACTCACAAAATAATATGAATCATGATGTTGTTCTCGTCAACTAGAACATATTTTTTTAAAATGTAACGGCAGCCTTGTGTGTGCCTGTCCATAATATTGAGTACTTTTCTCCTTTGTCGGCACCGTGACTTTTTTGATGATGGGGGAAGAAACAAGATGATGATGATGATGACTGACATTGGTCGGCTAACGACGCCGCGATTTTAAGACGATATAAACGTTTGAAATATTATTGGCGGATGGTAGTTAAGAAATGCAATATATATTTTGCATGACGTATATATTTTAACCCATATATAGATAAACATAAGTTAAAACGGTTTGTAAAATTTGATCCAAATTGGTTGACCCTTTGGACACCTCCAGGGAAAGTTTTTAAATTATTTAGTCCATAACTTTAAAACAATTAATCAGTTTAAGATAGGGTTTAAGTTTTCGCCAATCGATACTTAAGGACCATAGATGCTCAAAGATAGGATTTGATGTCAACCCCCTGAGCCCGGATTCAAATTCGGGGTTAAGGGGTAAAACCGCACATAGGCCTCAATTTTACCCTTGCTCCAGTACAGGGGTAACGCTCGGGGTAACTTACCCCGAGAGTTTGAATCTAAGCCCTGGGGGTCAACCGTGGGGTCACTTTTAAAATTAATCCGTGACATGTGTATTTTAATCTACATATAGATATTCCATAACTTTAAAACAATTAATCAGTTTAAGATAGGGTTTAAGTTTTCGCCAATCGATACTTAAGGACCATAGCTCAAAGATAGGGTTTGATGTCAATCCCCTGGGGGTCAACCGTGGGGTCACTTTTAAAATTAATCCGTGACATGTGTATTTTAATCTACATATAGATAGATAATAGGAAGTGAAAACAGTTTTAAAAATTTGACCCAAATTGGTTGACCCCATGGATCTTCAGAGGATGGCAAAATTTGAAAATTGTTTAGTCCATAACTTTAAAACAGTAAATACATTTAAAATGAGGTTTTCGCCAATCGACTTGTAGTGACAGCGGTTATAACATATATCAACATGACATGTGTGTCAAAGATTTAATTTGATGAATAAGACCCCCTTCTGATAACTTTTACATGTTTTATTCTTCCATTAGAAGCCCGCAATGCAGAAAAAAGCGTGCACAGTCTAGACCTATCCAATTGTTGTTCCCTCCAAAGTTTCATCCAAATTTCCCTCCAAATATTCCCAAATCTTTAACTTTGTATATAGGTAGCCTATGACCTCCTCTGAAAGGGAACAAAAGTTTGGGTCAACGGGATCAAAGGTCGCATAGGTGTTGAACTCAACTGAAACGATTACTTCGTCACTTTGCCACTATTACTTTGTAGATTTATTTTATTTCTCGATGTATTTTTCTAAACTAATATTTACAATCAACAATATACAACGGTTAATGTACAAAATGCGTATCATGAGGAGCCAAACTAATATGTAGCAATTGTATTTTTGACCCATTCACTAAAAAAAGACACCTCAGTGTACACTCCTGGGTAGTTCGGTTGAGCACAACCCGAGCCCCAACTCACAAGGCCACAGAGATAGTTCGTTGAACCAGATTTACACATAAGAGGACCACCGCTATCACCTAGTTTTTAGTCAATTTACCAATTTAAATAGTTAATTATAATTAATTAAGGTAAATTTTATAATTAGTTATAAATTATATAGTTTATGACTGACATTCCATAACAAGTCGATTCAAATCTTATCTTACCTTGACAAGCGTCTTTGCCACCTTCTCCAAGAACCCCAGCACAGAGCATGCTTTCTTTAATACGGCCTGAATAAGCAGTATTGCACACATTGTCAGGAATGTAAGGGACGTCCACCTTGAGAAGGACAGGACTGGATGAGCCACCGTATGTTGTTCGTCCCCAGCCTGCAACGGTAGTGATTGTTGTAGGAGCAAACCCAGCGCTTGGTAGCGTTGCCGGTTGAACGTTGGAGTTCAATACGAAAGGTTGAGAGACTTTCATCAAGGAAACGTCGTTTTCAAATGTACCCCTGCAAAGGTAAAAAAAAAACATTATTGAAGTCACCAGTGAATTTAAAAACTAAAGCATGGAATCGTTTAGTGAAGTCGTACGGGTAATAATGTGGATGGTTAACAATTATCTGAACTTTGCGTCTTTGTTCGGTTCCCTCTTCCACATTGATATTATGATCACCAGCAACCAGGGTATAATCAGTGATTAGTGATTGTGCGCAATGAGCAGCAGTGATAACCCATTCAGCGTTAAGCAAACTAGCACCACAACTGTGTGCGGATTTGCGAACATCAATCATCCAGGGGAAAGAATGTGGAATAGCTTCCACACCACCAACAATAAGTGTCGATGCATTTCGGTGGTAAGGGAGAGCTAAAAACGGAAATTAAAAATTTAGAAATTACATTTAAATGAATTTTTGTTTGCAATGGAAAGCCATGACTTCTTTCATAATAATGTTGGCACACACCTGAGGATAATGTAATGGAGGTGAGAGCCACCAGTAATAAAATTACTGCTTGTTTCGCCATTTTATAAAAAAAGTTATTCAGGCTACGATTGATTACTGTTGTTATTCTAGTGAAATTAAAAGTGCTTATGACTTTTATGAAAAATATGACGTGGTATTTATATGAATTAGAATCCTCCGTAATCTATCAATAGTCCCCTCACATAACGTATTTTTTGCATACAGTAGCACGAGCACAGAGACCTGGGGACAATAATATACATATGAACTTTATTTTTACCTTTGAACAGAACGAGTGTACGCAGAAATGTACGTAAATGCATACTTAATGCCATCAAGAATCACTGACCCTAACGAAATTTTCAATTATTAACAACTACACAGTCTAGTGCAAACTTGGCAGGAAGTTATCAATAACCAACACACTTAAGTATGAATACTACCGAGAAATAAATATTACAACTCTGTCTGTTGATCAACCTCAACATTCATTATTTACCCTTGCCATTGAATCATAGTCGAAATTGTTGTAATGCTTCCAGGCCTTGTTGTTTGGAATAGCAGTAATGTTTTAGTACACAAAGTCAATTAATAAAGTTTGTTTGTGTAATCATTTGACGTGAATGACTGATAAAATTCTAAGTATTAACGAGATCTACAGGTGTATTATCACTCCGTGTGATTGTCATTTATAAGCGGTTAACAAGTTCAAGCACAAACCAATAGAACAATTATTGTGTAGATGTGCTAACTGCTAATATGTTGTATGTACTAATATTAAATTGTGTGGTATTAGTATATATACATTATTTAGGATAGACAAATGGTGGAAATACATGAGGACTCAACAGCATCGTGTGACCAGACTTTTAAGTTCACGTCATTGGAAACGCCACCGTAAAGTATTTATACCGTACTTATTTATTTACTTATTTAATTTTTATTCGGTAAATAATTTACCTATTTTAGATATTTCTGTGGCGGTGGTAAATATTCCTGCTGACAAAATGTCTTTCTTTATTAGGGACCGTTATGTAGCTTTATTTCGTTTGAAAATGGAATTTATTTCAGTGTTCAGCTACGACAATCGACTCGGTGGGGAAAAGGCGTTGACACCTGAAATTCCTTTGATAAGCATTCTAAACTTCAGTCGCTATTAGTACACTCAGCTTGTAGTTCATTCCTTCATCTGATGGAAATCAGTCACAGTGAATGAAAAACACATTTTCAACATAAAAACATGGCTACTTGTAATTCAGTAGCTAATAAAATGCGGAACAAAAAAGTAAAAACGATTGTCTCTGTTTGTTCTTTTCATGTGCCTCTCCCTCGTCCACCACCTTTTGATGCGCTGCATACACACATTTTTATTTGTTTTTCATTCTCTTTTGTTTTTCTCTATCAATAAACATGATCAGCATTCGCAACAAAAAGAAGGTGAATGACAATTTTTACCTGAATAAAAACAGGGGGAAAAATGTTATCGCTTTACATGTTACAATTGAATTTATTTGGCTACTGTTTCAGGCACAAACAAAACAGCTTACAATATACGGGGGAAAATTTCCATAAAACTATTTAGGAATACCAAAAGAAGTGAGCAACCTCATGAATCTTACGATAAAAACGGTGACAGGTGAAACTACGTGTTCACTTTGTTGGGGAATGCAAACTTAAAAGTAGGGAGAGAGAAGAAAAACAGGGCGAGTCTTTATGCTACTCTATTACAATTACATATTATTACTTTTCAGAAACGTCTTCCATCAAGAGCTGCTATACATGTATAACACGCAGAGTTGGTTCAATTTGCATATATGACGATGTCGTTATATTGCTACTTGGTCGATATGATAAATCCTAAAAAAAATACACAGACTTGTCTCTAGTTTCTACTCACCTGTTAAGATAGCAGCATATTTCATTTAACGCTTGAATGGCACATAAAAACTGACATGTAGGATTTGAGCAGTTGAAGAATTATTAGCTCGAAAATTTTATTGCTTTTTTGTTCAAGTTTATAAAATAGCCAGAGAAGCCTTCTAATTATCATAAATTACATAGAAAAGGACATGTGACATGGGATGGTTCTCTCTCTATGGCTGAGAAATTCAACAGAAGTAGCTAGATCAAGCAAATAAAGATTATCTCGTATGTGCATAAATGACTCTAGTAACAGAAGAAGTAGAACTATAAATTAGGATATGTAATTGGTCACTCACTCATCAACAGCGTCCCTATCACATGTCAGTTTATGCTTTAACGTAAAAGTGATACAGTGGCAATTGGCAATACGTGACAATGGACTGTCAAAGTAAACAACAGAAAGGAAAAAAAATGTTTAATTGTTTGAAAACCTTTCTGTTTATATTTGGTCACCGACAAGATTACACCTTAAAAAGGGAGTGGCACACGGTCGTCGTCGGCGATGAAGCGATGATGATGGGACTAATGCATTACCTAAACGGGGAAATGAGTGAGGAGAAATACACTATTTTCCTTTGAGAAAAATTGGCAGTTTCAACTCTAATGGCGTTTAATGTGCGGCCAGATACAGGATCTCGTCGCTTCTGGTTTGTGTGTCACAAGATGCACGCATCTGCTGCTATGATGAAGTTTGCTGGGACTGGGACTGTTCACGTCATCACGCTATAGCTGCATATCTCGCCGGACACCAAATGACATGAAAACGATGATGAGCTACTTTTGCTTGAAACCTTACTGCACCAACGATTACGCCTTATATCAATATATAGGCAGTGTAATGTATTATTTTACAGCAGTAAGTGGAGTGTCATTTGGGACGGGTAAAGCAAAGGGTGTTGTTGTAAATTTTTAGGAGGTTGGACACTTTTCCTTCTTTAATGGCAATTAGTGACATGATTAATGACCGCAAACAAATCTCATGGTACCACGGCGTTCATTTTCCTATACCATAATGGCATGCTTGGCCTGATGGCAGGGTGGTGGTGGGACGATAACATGTAGCGTAGTTGGTGATGATTATGTTGAGTCTAGTAATTTGGAATTCACCATTTCCCTCTCTCACTTTTATTTTTTTTTCTGGAGGAAACAACCATAAATACTAATCCCACGCATGCATCCTCAATGCTACTCTTTTGGTCGCGGTCGGTTGTTGTAAATCGTGACCGCCTGAAAGAAAAGGAGAGCCATCAAAACAAAAACAGATTATGGTATATTTTTCTCGAGTGGAAAAAGCTGCTGCCGTTGCTGTTAGTAAGATGAACTCCGTTCGGGTTTTAACCTAACAACCCAAATGGACAGCAAAGTAAGTCAAATTGAAACGCATTAAGTCAAAAAGAATGACTTTGTTCTTCGTCGCTCGGCTCAGAGCGACGTTCCAAACACATGCATCAAACAAAAAAGTGGAGATTAAGAAGAAACGGCAACCATGATGATGATGATGCATGATGCATTGCATGCACATTTTTCTCGGTTCCTCCTTCTTTTCCAACCCTCCACCGCCACACCGCACCGTCATGTAATCATCGTCGTCAGTGTTGTCGTTTCTGTTGTCGGCAATAACAGGGGTGCTTGTGGGCATGTCTACACATGCTAAAATAGATATTTTTTGTTAACTTTCGTTGATTTTGCTGGATATAATGTCTTGCCATGACCATGGTTGTTCATCCTAACTTTAACGCGAGTATGTATGTTCCACATTTGGTAATACTTTTTCGTACACATTCAATTTAAACTGGAGTCGACTCGTACAGCAGGATGACAGTACACGTTTAATGAATGCATGTAAGATGCGTTACAGAATTATGTTGTCGTTACGCACGTTTGGGGCTGGATATTGAATGGAAAACTCATAAATCGTGATATTATTATCGTCAGTTCTTTTGGACAACAAAATTGACACAGTTACAGACGAAAGGAAAAAAGAGAAATATTAGATATACCCATATGATACTCATGAATTTTCAATGCAGTATATAAGGAAAATGTGCCTGGATAAAGACCACGCTTTCTGGTGGGAATGGAAAACTCGTGCTGGGTTGATATACACGGGAAAGGGAGTACATGTTTCGGCAGATAGTTCCTTTGAATTCCTTTGAAATTGGAGAACGGAATGCGTCATAAGAAACGAATGGGCTATTAACAGAGACGTGATGGCTGTCGAAATGAGTAATGGTTCCTTTTAAAGCAGAAAATATAACGTGAACAAAGCACCGAGTAGGAAACACTCCTATAATGTCCCCTAAATTGTCTGATATTATCACAAACAGTAAAAATAATTAATAAAAAGGTCAAACTAATGTTCAGTTTTTACCGACATACAAACTGGTAAAAACGTATATGACGATGAACAATGAAATA
>JAHZNB010001018.1:0-27453 GCA_027744295.1 Callyntrura guangdongensis | reverse complement strand
TAAGTTGCAGGACAGCAGTACGCGTGACATACCATTTTGTGATCGTTATAAACGATGAAAACAATGAATGATTCATTCATTCCTCGTAGTGACGTTTGCCTTTTTTTGGCTTGTTCAAAACGAAATGCTTGCGACTCCACTCAGCCTTTTAGATGAATAAAACGCGATTGAATTCAGCAAAGTGTTTGAAATGTGATGGGGCAGTAGTACAAAGTTGCACAATAGTTTTATAACCTATGCACAAGCTAAAAAGTGCTATTTCTCTCTCTCCCCCTCTCTCTCTCTCTCTTTGTAGGCGGCTGTTTAGTCAGACTCGTTGGACTGAAATTGAAAAGATGTTATGGAACGACAATACCAGAATAGGGATGAATAAGCGCCCTCGCTGTCTCGTCAAAACTTTACTTGTTTATCTCTTTTTTATTTTGGCTTAAGAGCAGATCCAATTAGGAAAACCGTGTTATTATCGGACACTAGGTTGAATCCCTTACCTGTAAACAAATAAACAAACATGGAAACGTCCAATTAAATACTTTGATAAAAAAACATAACAAAAATTTATTATTACTACCTAGTCATATATTAGTTTACTAATGAGCAGTAAGAGCAAAAACGAGAAACACCACTTTGCCACGGGTACAGGTTTACGATCAAAGACTTTAGTCCTCATTTGCGTGAATCACTATTTTCAATGAATCATGACGATTTCCGGATTTTACCTTACAAACAGAATATTCGACACAGACTTTTTTTTTACTAAGCATGCCCTGTTTGGAATTTATTCTACACTTGAGAAATAGGCGCCGCAAAGTTAAAAAGTGTGACATGTAATAAGTTAAGTTGTTAATTATTGTTATGTTGCGTTGCAAAATCCGTATTATACAAAGTAGACAAAGTAGAAAAAATATTGAGCAGCATACGCACGCATACATATCACATCATCGCACATATAGCTGCAAAAAAGTCATATACCACACAATATTTGCATTGCATTGTAATTGTAACAAAGAAAGCCAGCGAATGAGCCAACCATGTATACGCTGCGGTATTTTCCGTACCACCTCTCTCTCTCTCTCTCTCTGCAGAGCAGGCACATCTTGACGAAACAAGCGCTAAACGTTCGCTCATTGTGATTATGAAGTGCAAAAAGTGTGTCCCACATCATCACACAATTTGTATTTTTTAAAGTCAAAGATTTCATATGCGTGCATAGCAAAGTAAGGCGTGCAAAAATAATAGCCTATTAATAGAACACTTTTTTACAGCTTCCACTACGCTACAACACAACATTTTATTTTAACCATATTTCTGTAGTAATAACCTCATACCTACGTGATGTACACGTCTAGCTGCCTACTTGTGTATAAAAAACAGCCAGTCAAGACTACGAAAGCCTCTTTTCAACAATGGAAAATGGAAGTGTGCTATTTAACTGTTCTAATTCTGGTCAATGTGGCCGTTATGGTGGTTATACAATAAAATCAGATTACTGGTGTGTGGAGTAACAGCGTGCTTTACTACAGCAGCGGCAAACAGACCCTATCATTTCATCTCTGAATATAACGCTGCATAAAATGTATCTTTTTTTGAACGTCGTTTAATAATGTATTTCATATCATCTACCCGTTATGGATGTGTGTGTGTGGATTGTGGATGTGCGCACGCAATTATCGTACATACCAAACCGATTCACTTTCAATTCAATCAATCTTACTTTCGGACTAGTACTGTTATTACCATTGTATTTCAAGTGAGTACAAACAAGAAAAATGGTTCTTTTAAGAGGGCCTCCCACTGTGCAACTAGTACAAAAATGCTGTGTGCTCGCGCTGCTTGTAGTTGGTAGTCAAACTGTTTCTTACCATCATTAGAAAATAAAATGCATCTATTCGAGGACTATTTTTATTCTGTCGATGATGCTAATATTAATGGTAATACAATGCAAAATGCACTCACTTTTGATTTTTAATTTGGTACGTGTGATCAGCAAGCGTATTATAGAGCCCAAGTAATCATGTATGGGTATGTAGGTATGTAGAATGTAAAATGTAACCAATGCGCCATGTACAACTATGATTATATATTTAGCTGTCCATTAGCGGTAATGTGTTATTTTTTACAGGAATTTTTCAATGAATTGTGAGACCTTTACCCTTTTACTTATTTTACCATGATGATGATGATTACGGTGATCATAATGATTGTTTTGTGTGAAGCTGGCAAAGTGGTGAGAAGAAAAAACCTCATCATCGACAGCAGCAGCAGTCTGATAATCTATAATCTTGTAAAAGCTTTTAACTATGCTGCATTTTTCCTCTTATCTATACTACTGCTGCAGTGGCTACAGTGCAGTGTATAAAAAAAGTGAACAATCGATGGGTGTGTAGATGAACGTTTATCGATGCGTTTTATGACTTGTGTGGTGTTGCAACTAGTCACAAAAATACAGAAACAGTAATCAAGTAGATGGAAAATACATAGTCACAATCCCCTTAAAACATGTACAGGAAACAAGAACAGGGCAATCATAAGGGGAAAAAATTGCCAAAAATACATAACCAATGTCCACTCAATTTTGATGTCGTGCGTACACAGACAGAGACTCAATTTCCTATTTTTATTGTTCGTATTATTCTTTGCCGTGTATCAACAAGCATGCAGTAGACACAGGTTTTCTTTTATCGCACCTTGGTGTCAGTATGTATGATTGTTTTTATTTTTTGTATGTTATAATAAGATTACGAAAGACAACAAATGATTAACTGATCACATCGTTTGTCTTTACATCTTGATAATTATGCAACGTGTTGTGTGCGAATAAAAACAGGGTTAAATACCTCGCACACTCACTAATGATGCTGGCGATTATGGTGGACAGGACGAAAGTGTGAAAACGTAAGAGGAAACAATGCAATGCGGTAATATCAATTTCTGTAGTTGTAGGTGCCCAGCAAAAAAAAGTTCAACAATAATGCACGTAGCTTGTACGTATGTCAACATAACACAGTTCGATGTTATTTTGTCCTTACCCATTATTCATAAAATGTGATCGATTCTCACCCTGGTATGAATCCCATTGGAAAGCATTTACTTTGGTATTGAGAAATATGCAGACACATTTTTGTCCTCTGTAATCAGCGGCATATCGTGCCGACGAAGACTGAGCTCTTGTATTTGCGCTGTTGTGATTTTGATTTATCTTTTTGCGAAAAAATAATGGAGCCTTGGTTCCGTCTCCGTCTTTGTAAGACATTTATTGGTATGAAGTCTTTCGCATCATTGTCTCACTGACTGAGCCACATAACAGCGATATTGTTGTTGAAGCAAGGTCAAACGATGCAATGCGGCATTAAACTGAAGTGAGCTTATTGTTGACGTTGTTGTTGTTGTTTTGTTATTTTTTACCATGTTTTTTTTTGATTGGTCTTAAAAAGTAGTACTTGCTGCTGTGTGTGACAGATGACTACAGGTAGTGCAGTGTATTATTAATAAAAAAGTGGTCTCTGCTGAATCAAAGAGCCACTTTGTAACAAAACAGAAACATGAAGGTACCAAAGTACCCCATATTGTTACAGGATAGCAAGACAAGGCATGTATCAACTAAAACCATCAGGGAGAAAAACCAATTGGTAAAAGATTAAAGAAAACCTTGAAATCAACCTAAATAACAGCAGACAATTTCATTTCAGGTACACGATAATCAATTGTCAAAAGTGTATATTCAAGTGGAAATTAATTCTTTGGACGAGGATGATTTGATGATATGAAGAATAATTAAGAAATCAAATTGACGCCATTGCACTGGATATTACATAAATCATCAACTTTTTTTATCCCCGCTAAATTAACAAACTTCCTAATTACGAATGTAATATTCTCCAATCACGATTTCAATTAGGAAGATTAACATGTTAAACTGATCGCAAATGAATTTAAAATTTCTCACGATCAACGCCACCACCACCACCGCCGGCAAATACTGTTTTTTTGCCTTTGTCGTTATTTTTGAAAGGAGCCCACAAAAGCAACTCACTTTTCCTTACGTCACCACTACTAACAAAGTGTCAGGTCATACCATGAAATACATAAAGCTGAGTTGCGCTGTGGCTAGCTGCTGCACCCTGCTAACAAATTGTAATTTAAAAATTGATTGGCTCAGTCCTTTTTATCCGCTCACCACACTACTATCGATCAGGCAGTCACACAGTCAATCAGGGGGAACAAAAATGAAAAAATAAAAAGCTCTCCTCTGAGCATTGATAAAGAGAGAAACATTTGTTCTTCGTACTATTCAATGATTGTAATTATACCCACATGGGTTCCTTAAGGTGATTCTCCATCATCATCCTATCAACAATTCTACTTCACCAGTGTGCAGTGTGTATATCAAGTGCTTATGATGGTGGAGGGATGAACGAGAGAAAGAAATGACTGCATTGTTGCTCATTATTGTTTCTGTCATGTTTGAGGTTACCCTCTCCTCTGCTCTTGTCAATTGTACTTAGAAATCGTCGCTTCGTCACTTGATCCTTCCACCATGGCACTCTCTGCTGATGTGGCAGCAGCTGCAGTACGAATTGCAATTCTGCAATCCGCTTTAGATTTTTATTATACTCTTGTTGTGCAATGCCTACAAAATGACTAAATGACTAACGATGGCATGACATGAACACGATGATGAAGTTGTTGATGAAGAGTGCTCACCAAGCAAATCAAATTCAACAGCACTGCGTCAAACAGAATCTGAAAAAAGTGTGGGGAGAGACGAGATGTACTAAATAATAAAATATGTACCATCTCTCTCTCTCTCTCTCTCTCTATGTGTGTGTGTGTACTACCATGATTTCATCCTCGCTGTTGATGTCCTTTTTTAAGTTCAACCTCAAACCATCTTCAAAGTTTTATTTTCAAGTGTGCTATCTGTTGTTGTGCATATTTTAGTTATTTTCTACGGTTACATACTTCTAAACGGCAACCCCTGAACAATTTTATTACCCACTATCACCATCCAAGCACCACACTGATGCTGAGGTTGCTTCTGATGATGACGATGTGGTGTGTAAAAGTGATACATAATAACTAATAAGCGTGGTTATCAATCACTCACTCTCAGCTCACCCTTGTCGCTGAATGAAACTCGTGCTCCTCTTCTACAAACCTTTTTTTCATCAAGACACTTTCACTTACATAATACTTCAAAAAACTACTTCTACTACCAGTGTATCCATACAACCACCTATATTATCTATCCCATAAATTATCATGACACCGTCAACATCATCCTCACCATGATCGTCATCAAAATAGTTTGCCGTGGTACCTCACCTCTTGTTCAAGTGTATTTTTTGTGTACGCATGCATGCCCTTTTACTTTTAATAACTTGGGACAATACAAACATGCCAGGCTACCACTTGACTGCGTACTTCATTCTCCCGTCAATTTAAATGGATTCATGTACAATTACGTACATTTATAGCAGCATAAAGCATGAATTATTTTAAATTTATTTATACCATCTGCATCATCATCATCATCAACAACATCAGCATTTTTTTCTTCATCTCCTTATTAGAGACTATAAAACTTTTCATCCAAAGCTCAACATCAAATATACTCCCCTGAGGAGGATGATCAACAACAAAGGTAAACTTTGCAAACGAAAAGTTTCATCTTTCAAATTTCATTATTTATTTACTTTGATGTTTTTCGTTTACACCTCTGGCACATTCTAATTTCAGCTGACAAAAGTGGAACAAGCACAACGGCAATAATAATTAAAAGTACATGTGTTCATAAAACAGTAAAAAACCCTAAAAACATTGTAGCAATTTGTAACAAAAAAGGGAGATGGAAGAACGAGATGTTTAAAAGCTCCATTCAAATTGCAGTAAGCCTATTTATTTTGCCCACAGACGATTACATTTGCCACATAAATGTAACATCATCATCATCATCATCATACTCATAATCCTTACCATCGCCATATTTTGTTTGCCATCCCTGATTTGTGCAAATTAGCCCACAGATTTGACAACTGCTTTAGCCTAGATCCATTTTCAGATTCTGAAATTTTGCAAGTAAACTTGCCCTGCATTTCATTCCTTTCAGCAAATGATGTCTTTTTATAGCGTACTCATCATCAACCTCATCACATCACACACTCACATCACATAATATATCTGACTAGATAATTACTATCCTTGCTAAATATGTGGAAAAAGTGGATATATGACTATGTAATAATAATAATGGAGGTTATTATACTGCAATATTTTTTTGTATGCGTGAATACGTATAAATACCGGAAGGTATCGCACGGTTAATTAGCCCACAACAAGTACACTCAGCATGCTCTCGCTCTCCTAATGAATCCTATTGCACAGAAGAATACGTGCTCTCGTACCTAATAATGCTTCTCAATATTTTCGTGTCGTTTTCTTTACAGCGAGTAATATTTAAGATAGAGTCGACAACGACGATGATGACGGTGTATCCATAATCAATGGCAGTAACAAATGACATGATTTTTTTTCTCCCCTTCTTGCTACTGCTGCCAGCTATTAAATCATTGAATAAGTTTTTTTCGTTCTATATAAGTACGCGTCATTTTAGGTATAACTCTTCACCAAAGTGCATTACAGTTCGCAATAGAAAGGTGATCATTTGGTTTATTATTACGGATAAGGTATAAAACAAAAGAAACGAAGTGTATCATGATTCATGATATAACTTCTAGTACTATCCAAAACCAATACGTACAAGTAGAGACACAATCTGGCTTTCATACATAAAATTGAGCCAATTCATTACTTTATTATCCTGTTATTGTGTGCATGCAAGGGTATGTATGGGATTTTCGTAGCCTTGCATTTATTTGTTACCTCCGTTGAGTAGACGACTTGAATCAAAAGTTGCTATCACATAGTCGACATTCGACATCGTTGTACGTAAGTAAACAATAATAATATGTAGGCTGTTAATGATGCGATAAGTATGTGAGGCTGTGTAAGTATTGCACTGCACTGGTGTGTTTTATTTCATCCAACTAGTTTAGATCCTTTTCAGACCAATGATACTTCATAGTTGCAATAACAACTGACGAGACAAGTTATATAACATAATAAGCATAATAATAATATGATAGGGATGGGATATCAAAGGGAACTCAATGAAATCAAAAGTTACTCGACAATGATGATGATGATGATTATGATGCGAATGAGAATGTGTTTGTGTTTTGCCACAGCAGCAGCAGGACGTTTTAAAAGCTTCGTATTTTAATATCATATATATGAAGGGACATTATTATCTGATCTGAGGGCTCGACTGTGGTGTTGGTTGTTGACGATAATAGTGACTGACTGGCTTGTCTTGACTTGTATTTGAGATGTTCTTGAACAAGCCACTCAAAGGTAAACTTATTCTCACAGCTATCAAGTCAACATTCCTACGGGGAATTGTTAAAAACAAAAAGGATATGAAAAACGCTGTTTTTATTAGCGTTGTTATGAAGTGGTAGCGAGGATACACAGCTCTGAAAAGTTTTGCCAAACTCCTTTGTATTGCTTTGTTGTTGGATCAGTAGAAGAAGTAGTGTGCCGTTTTATTCCTGAAACCTCTTACATAATAACATTGTTAAGGGCCATAAATATCATGTCGGATAATGGAAGTAATCACACATGTGTATAAATCGTGAATGAATACTTAGACGTTGTACTGGTAGCTGCATTATTTATGCACAGTGTGTAGACGTGTATTTATACGCAAACAAAAGTGAGTGGGATAATAATAATGACAGAGAGGGAGACAAAGTAACATTCATTGCAGTTTACAGAAGGGAAAAATGAAGTTTTGGCTGTAGTGTTATCAATTTCATGAGCATGAATGACGACGACATTGATGATGATGATGATGGTGGTGGTGTTGGAGGGGCGATATGGAAGGAAAAAGGGATGTAGTGTAATAATAATAACAACAGAACAGAAGAACTAATAATATGCATACAACAATTTAATAGTCATATTTAATGTCAAGACGTAGAGACTTGGTAAAGTTAATAACAACTTTATTATTACACCTTTAAAAACATAACTGAGTCGTAAAAACTTTAATTTTCACTCGCAGCAACACATTAGTATGCTGACTAAACAAGCACAGTGTGGAATAGGTGGCAAGAGAGTCTTAGCGTTTTCCGTGTGCTTTTAAACAGAGGAATGCACAGGGTACTAGATCATCATAAGGGATATAATTGCTTACGGAGAAGGGTACTAGAAGCAGCATCACCAGTAGTAGTGCTAGTCAAGCAAGTAATGGCAATATTAAAGGAGATGGGAAAAGGCAGGGAACTAACCAACAACAGCAATAGTGCAGCGAGGCTATTAATAGCTGAACAAATGAGCAAACCAGAGTTTTGAACATGTTTTAAATTATAACTAATAATGGCTTTTGTTGGTCTACAAGGTAATTTGTACAATAAATTACCGGCTTAATCAGCCATCTTAAAGCTATAAAACAAGAAAGAGCAAAAAAAACTCAGAGTAAAGTGAAGGGTTTTTAACACATGTGTGCTAGGTACTATGCAATATTACATAATAATTCACCATACCACTTTGCCTTTTAGTAGATGTAGGTATACCATTTTTTTATCCTTCGTAAAATTATTGCCTGACAAAGCATCAAGAAAATCCCTTAAATTCCACACATTCATTTCTATACCTATTGGGACAATGGAGCAATTCTTTTCAAAAGACGTTATATGATAATCTCAATCCCAATTGCAATGGCATACAAAAAGGTCCTCATAAAAATATTCAACCCTTCTTGCTGATTGCTGCTCGTTGGTAACAGAAACAGAACAGAGTGTTCACATTAGACACCGACATAATCCAGAAGCTATGCATGTCTTGACTGTGTATCTCTGTATCTTTTATTCTAAATTCTACTACTGGGACAAACATGACCTTAAGAAATCCGGATCCGGAAAGCAGAGGAAAATATCATCATCCAAAGATACATAAAAGAAACAACTGCCATCCTGTGCCATCCGTCATTGTTCATTTTGTTCTGTTCATTTATATTATATACTACATATAAGATATATACCATAGGTTTATTCTTCTCTTTTCATCATCGTGTGCATAATCCCTCAAATTTCACAAATTCTACAGTTCATAGCAAAACGGCGAAAAAGCGTGCAAACCAACTAGCTGGATGGATGGTGAGAAGAGAAAAAGATGATAAAGTGATACTTTTTTCACATTTTTTCTTTGTGCTACTCAAAAATGAAATACCGTGCAGATTATGCATGAGTGCTTCGTGTACTCAATATTGTTACTATATATTGTTGTTGTTGTTATTATTATTATACTGTCTGTGAATATTTCCTCGCTATGTTAAACCCTGATAAAATTTCACTGGTGACTGGAGGCCATGAAAAAATAGTTGCTGAGTTCTAGATTTTTTTCGTCACTTCCCAACAAAACAACAACAACAATAATACTAACAACAGGAAAAGCTACATTTGAAAACTACCTACATATTCTCAGAACCAGAACTAGAACTGCATACAGACATCCTAGTAGTAGTTAGTAGTATTACTATTGCTACTGTAGCAAAAACTAGCGACTCCAAAAAAACTGGCGGCCTTGAACCTTTCTATGACTGTTGAGGAATTTATTTTCCTTTCTGCTCGTAAAACGCACTTCTTTTGACACAAGTGAGGTAAACAGGGAGCAAAATGCTAATTCAACGCCACGAAACAGCAGCAACATGAAAAGTTGGGGTGAGTTCAAGAACCCAGATGGCAAATAAAAAATATAATGAAATCACACTAACCAACACCACGACCATCACCACACAACCAGTCGTTTAGTTGCGTAAATTATAGTACAATGGACAGGGTTTTTTTTATTCGAAACAATGAAGTGTTCACGTTCCATCGTAGCAGTAGGTTGACCATGATGATGACGATGATTACTACTTTACCTGCTACTACGAGTTGCTTGAATGTTTATTGCAGGAGGCATCATTGTTATCATCATCATCATCATCATCCCTGTGTTTACTTCCTGGGATAAGGCAGGTATACATCATATTCGAGAGAAAAGAAACAACCAAATCTTTCAGCAGTTCATCAACACAGATGATTATGTAATGCAATCCAAAAGACATTGCGAAAGCCAACTCCAACGTTGTAAAAACACTTATCGTTCATTTTTGTTGCTGTTTTTTGTAACATTACTTAAATCCTTGTTTATTTTTTATCAATATGATAAAAAAAATTAACGCAGGAGGAAATTTCTCAACATTGTTTATAGCTCTATTTTTGTGAAATAATTTAGTTTGAATGTGACTATTTTAAAATTCATTATGTATACCGTCATCGTTAGCTCTTTTTTTTAAAAAAAAAAATGTCCGCTTCCTTAGAGCAGAAAATTAACAAAGCTGAGAAATAATATAAAGAATTTGTGAAAAGCAAAAATCACATCTGAGGTTAGCTTATTGTCAAGAAACACATACCTATATACGTATTGAACGAGCAAATAAATAAAGAGGATAAAAAGTATAATATTTCACTATAATATACATGTTGTGTGTAGGCAAATGTAAATAACTACAATACATGTAGGTATTTTAAAAGGAAAATACATGAGAGGTATGCATCTATCCATTTGCACATCTCTCGTCTTCGTTTGCACCCCTTGGGAGAAAAAAGGATGGCAAACGAAATATGTGACTAAATAGCTTCATGGAGCATTTTGAGTGTATAAAATGTTGTAATCATACCATGAAATTTGACAAATATGTTTTTGTCTTCTTCGCACTGCCGTTCCAAAATGATCGCAATTATGCAAGCTCATTTTGCGTGTTTTGTGTGAACAAGTTTGCAAGAGTATTTTTTTCTGATTTGTTACAACGACTTCAACTTAATAGATGTAAAATGAAGCATGTTTTGGAATTTGATATGACAATGAAACAAGCCTAATCAGCAGCCAGTGCCAAAGCCACACGAATTTTTGTTTAACTATAGAACACATTCAAGGACGTTTTCCCTTCTTTAAATAAACTGTTTCATATGATATGCAACCTTTTGTGATGTTATTTTGCTAATACTTGCATACCACAACAACCGGAAGCAATATCATTTCCAAAAGATACTACTGTGGCCTCCAATTCGAAGCCAAACGATTAAAAAAATAATATGAAAATTCTGTACCAAGCTGCAACATAGTTGGTTGAGGGAAGACATTCTTAATTTAATACAATTTGGAGAGCAAATGACTAAATTCATTTTCTAATAACGACAAAATTGTGACAAAGCAGGACAATTTTAAAAAAATGATAAGTTAACAACAAATGGCAGCTAATCGGGTACACACGGTCATTGCGGTTTCCTTCCCAAAAGTTGGTGGGCACGTTACAACTCTCATGATTCATGTAGGTGTAGTACGCACGACCAGACAAGGCAACCAATTGAATACCACAACTGGCTCATCATTTTCAAATAATGCTTTTGATTTGGGATATTATATACCTGTATTCATGGACGCGATAATGCATGAATTGATACAAGTTTTCACAAGCGATTATCCCTTGTGCAGAAAAGCAGACAACCAACCATAGACTAAATTCGGCCAATTCCTTCCGTCATCTAGAGAATGGCGATAAAAGCAGAAAATCAAATGATAACGACCTTAATGAAAGTGATGTCGTCGTAGGAAACTTTTATCGACGTGAACCAGCTCAGTAAAGTAGAAATTATGGACACAATAGCAGAGCGTTATGGTGGATATCTGCCATCGACACCACGGACGTATTTAACTACATGGTTGCGGGTGCATGCATGAATGCATTAATTTTCTCCTCACTCTCTATCTCTCTGTAAATACATTTTATGTACGAAATATCATGCAGAAATACATGTAGGTATATTGCCATGCATACATGTTCCCATAACATTTTGCTTAAACTGCCGACCCTCCATTTCCTCCTGAATCACCTTATTTACTTTCAAATTCCATTCCGTAATAATAATAAAAAGCGAGTTACTGGAGAAAATCTAATAAAAGCTGTACTAGCAGCGGCAGTGGCTTTTCAACAACGGCGACGTAAACGAGAATGGAGGAACATTGCGAGAGAGAAAGATATTATAAAACGTGCCAAACCAACTATAAACGGACTACTCATTGACTCATTGACAAAGAAGAAGCACATACCTTCATTTTAGCATACCACCATAGCCAAATAGCTTTCTGTATATGCATTCATACATATCAGTATCAGCAAAGACAGAGAGTGGTGATATGCTTATTACAGTCTTTCAATTTGGGTACATATCTGCTGGCAGTAGTAGTGGTTCCTTCCTTGATCAAATCTCATTTTGATGGTGCTCTCTTGATGAATCCCACAGAGAGAGGTTTACACTCACTCACTCGTACCCTTTATTCCGGAATGCTTTCACTTTTCACGGCTTCATAAAAAAATTATACGGTCTGTCGAGACATATATTTACAACAACGTGGACGTATCCATACATCGAGATTGTAGTATTACCACCTATACCAACACAAGTACTCCCACCGTACCCCGTGTATGTGTACATTTTATGAATTTCCTCTGCATACTTATATATGCGTGCCCGAGATTCCTTTTGCTTAGAAATTGGAAAAGGCAACGCGTGTACTTTGCAGCCTCTTCCCTTCTCTCTGTTTCATCTGACTAAACAACAAAGTGAAAAGGATGTAAAACGTGAAACAAAGAGCTGAAAAGTAGACAACTAACTCAAAAAGGGAACGGAAGAAAAAAGCTCCAATTCAAATGTATTTTCTTTGTACCATCAAATATATAGGATTAATGTGTCCTTCTGTTGCCTCTTTTGAATAGCTGCTTACAATACACATTCCCAACGACAACACCAAAATAACTAAAAAAAAAAACAAAAACAGCGGCATCAATTTTAGAATTTAAAAGACCGTCCTACTGTATATCGCTCGTCAACCCACTATTTCTTCTATATGTCCTTCTCCCCCTCCCTAACTTTCTCTTTTGCAATATTAACCGGAGAAAGCTACAGTGCCGGTTGCAATACACATGACTACGTCTTTACTTACCTACTTTGGTTTTAGATGTGTAACATCATGGACCACTAAAGGTGCAAAGGTGTTTTATTGCCAGTTCTATCATGAAAATTGTAGCCGCAGTAGAACCAAGGTAAGCAGAGCAGAGGTTGAAGTGGAAGTAAAATGAGAAACATAAAAACAAACATGTGCATTCATACGTATTACCACGACAGACTCTGGGAAACACCTACACGCCTGGTATATGACCAACAAAAACACCACAGTTTGTCATAGTGCCATATTCGAACCAGCCACCACCACATGAAAGACGCTTTTTATTCATGCACAGAAAGTGTCTCGCAGAACATTACTCGACGAGGACGATCATTGTCTCTGGTGTTTATTCAGATTCCTAGAAATGCCATGTCAAGCGTGCACTACATGGCTTGAAATCCGGTACAAGCAGAAAAGTGAAAAGTTGAATGCAAAACAGACTTTTATACAGCCTTACTTTGACACTCTCTTGTATGTACATTCCAGTCCCTGAAAGTACGGCTACAAATGGGGATTATTTATCAGCTCTAATAATGTTTCTGAAAAATACAAATACCGACATGCCTTTATATACCCACGAATAAATAAGTATCTGGAACCCCTGTTTGAACTTTCTCTCTGTTTTGTTTTGCCCAAGTACCCGTAAAATGTAATCATCAGCATTATCGCCATTAGTACGGGAAACCCTACATGTTTTTGATAAACCCGGCAGCAGCTCGTATTACCCATCAAAACTAGATTATACTCAATTAAAAAGAACATTGCCAAGTTAAATGAGCTTTAACAGCGATATGCGACATAGATGGTAAAAACTTTTTCAATTTCCGCGTACGTGGTTATACATACATACATTCAAGTGGAAAGCCTCGCCTCGGAGGTCAGATCGAAAGGTGAATGCACAGAGTATATTTATTGGTGTAATATGATCAGAAAACTAGAGAGACCACTGCAGCGGACCCTTTGCTGTTCCCTGCCATTTACTTAGCAATACCGTGAGTAGAGCAAACTCTTTGTATGTAAGCCATTAGCACTTCGTCTGCTGCACCACGTGTTTGTAAAATTACACACATGATAAAGAGTCAAGCCCAAATGGTTTTGACGTCCTTTCGGCACTTCCATAGTTAGGTATTATTGTTACGGCAGTGTTAAAAGCAAGCACCCGATTCTTGCTTGCTTTAACTATATGTGAGTATCAAGGAATTTAGAGGAAGTGTTATAAAATATACTAGGCCCCCCAGTGCACTATCTCTACACTCGTGAAATTCATATAAAAATAGAACATTATGTGTTTAGGAAGGAAATGAAGGAAACAAGTGGCAAGGAAATTTATTTAACGGGTAATATAGAAACTTCTCTCTCTCGCTCTCACTCCCCCCTGTTTACCGTATGCCTGTCATTGTACATTCTTGCGCAACGGGAAGTTGAGTTAGTGGAACTCTAAAAAATCTCTTTATACTGCTGAGTGCTGCTATCGGTGATTTCAATTTCCATTTAGTGTATATTGAAGCGAATATTTCCTCACAAAGCGGAGCTAGTAAGTGCACAGAAACATCACGGCCGCCCACCACTCCACCTTCATCATCAGCCAAACTTTTGAATAATTTATTCGGTCTTACCCATTTACACTGTTCATTTTTTTGTTGACGTAGATAGCAGCTCGTGCTTTCTGTGTGAGTAAATTCAAGTTGGTGTTTGGTGCCTGATGAACAAGAAAATTTCAATGTAATGTTTTTATTGTTAAGTATTTCCTTATCAAATCACAGACAGTCACTTTGACGAAATTCTTGTACAAGAACATCGACTACGTTCCTTAATGAAAGTTGTTGCACAACCATTGTCAACAAAATAAGAGGGAATAATAATATATAGCCTGTAGATGAACCCACACACACCACACCAGACTAGACAGGTACCAAAATGACTACTCCATCGTCATCAATTCATAGAGGGACTGTGTGAGTGAGAAAGAAAGACAAGGCGAATGAAGGCAAGCAGCCTCAAGCAAATGTAGTAGTGCGAGCTAATGATATCGTGTCGACTACGGCTGCTGAGTCCCTAAATTCAAAAAGTAAAAAAAAATTGAAATGCTGAGGTGGGATGAGATGAGACAATGATCATGATCAATAATGAAGCTATTGTACAAGATATCTTATCAGCACCACGTAACTATTTTTGGAATATGCTATTTTATTAATCTCAACAATGATCAGAAAATAAAATAAATCCAAATACACGTTGTTGGTAAACGTTTCAAACTTTTTAATTAACATTGCCGCAACGAATTAAAACTAAATTAAAACGAGTAATTAAAAAAGTCAAACAATCGAAACAACACATTTTTTATAAATTGGGGACCTTAGTAACATGTGTAATAAATGACAAAGGTGTTTACAAACATTGATATGATAGACAACCATTTTTGTAACACTTTTTGCAGAACACATTGCCACAAGTCTTCCATTCTTACATACTACAATCATTGTAGTACAATGCTATACCTATAGTTCATGCCACAAGATTATGGCTACTTTTATATAAGTATTTAAAGTGTTCGTGTAACACACGAATTTTCACTGAACGCTAAGGACACCCCGAGCCAAATAAATGATAAAAGTGTCTGCTGAAAATATAAAACGTCTGTGTATACTACATGCACTTTACCTAGGCACATATATATATATTCATTCCTGTTTCGAAACTTGGTCACGACAGCTGCACAGGATTGCACTTGGACATAATTAAGTGNAATATAAAACGTCTGTGTATACTACATGCACTTTACCTAGGCACATATATATATATTCATTCCTGTTTCGAAACTTGGTCACGACAGCTGCACAGGATTGCACTTGGACATAATTAAGTGCACCATTACCATTATATACCAGAGAGAGCACAATATAAAACAAACAGTTTCCATTTAACTGACTCCTTGTTTAAGTCGTCACTTCTTTACGGTAACTTACGTATAAATAAATAAAAAAAGTGAATGGAAAAAAATGTTTCTGTAATAAAACTACAGGCTGACATCAACGGAGACAAGTGAGATTACAATAAAAGAGGCATTCCAATTTTTATATTTGTGTAATAATATATAATACAAGACCATGCAAGTACAATAATGTTAAAATACAAATAAACTTTACCGCATCGCCATCCCCTACTCCATCACCACCACCGATAATACATGCTTACTGTGCTCTGTACTCCTGTAATTTACTGCACCCCTCCGTCATGACAACCCGATGTGGTGGACTGGCATGTCAAAACACATATTTTAATGTATTGTAACAGTCGAGTCAAGACGACGTAAAAAATAAAAATAGTTTGTGTACTTTACGAATTACATAATGTAGTCTGCCAAGCAAATGAGGTACTCTCAGAGATGTAAAAGATGCAGTCAATAATTGCATATATTTTAAATGTGTCACAACGTCACTGTCATCGTCATTATAAAAAATAGGCAAGAACATTACAAAACAAGTCTCATCACCTTCACATTTTTTGAGAGTTTAGCAAACGAGAGTATATTTTTTCAAATGCTATATAACCACTTGTCTGGATGAAAATCTTGAATCTTCGTTAATTTTACAATAACCTTTTCAAGGAATTAGGTAAAAATGGCACATTTAGGTGGTCTTGTTATCTCTAATTAATGCAATAATGGGCAACCTTCATTAGCTATAACTGCAGAAATCATACTTTTCCTATACAAAGAGCAATTTCGAACAAATTTCCAATCAGCAACGACTAGTTTGTCTACTTTGGTAATTATTTGTCGATTTTGCTTTATTTATAACTACTCACTTATTGCTTTATTTAGCATTGAGTATTGAGATCATCTGGTGGCATATAAACTTTCGCAAACAAGAGCATTTTTCAACTTACAGCGAAAGGCAATAACGAAAAAAAAAATTGGCAGTGGCACTCACAGCGATAATACACCAGACTTTCGATTCCATCATTCTATTTTTTTCTCAAAATTTCCAACTCTCTTAACTGTTGCCGCACACTCTATAAATAAAATTATTACATAATCATTCTTATAATAAACTACGTGATTTTTGGTCGTCGTTTCTTTTTTTAAAAAAAGCTACTCCGTTCCTGAAATCATGCCAATCACGACCAGAAAGTATTAAGGAGTAGCTTATTGAAAAAAATGAAGTTCCTAGTAATCTTCGATAAACGAGGCCAAAATTGGCATTAATTTTCCTTTCTCGTCTCATTATTCCATTCAGCTATATATAATGCGATGTGATCCAACCGCCACCACCACCGTCATCGTCAACAGCAACAACTGCAACAATATTTGCCGCCACATCCATTCCTTGTCGCTCCAATCCCACGATATGACGATGACGACGACATACAACAACAACAACAAACAATCATCTTTTCCACTTGTGTAATGTATGCATGCATCCCAAGAGATGAATTTTTCTAACGTGGATGGCAATTTTGCATGACTTACTTATCGTTACATGGCAAAAAAATCTGTAATCTTGACATTTTTGCATTGCATACATACAATACACGTGATCAGAGCGCTTTATATAAATTTTTTCACAAAAAAAGCGAATGTTATGAATCGCGAAACAGAAGCGTTTTTTGCACGAGTTAGTTCCACATTGCGTTGCCACATGTTTGTAAATAGTTGATACCACACACATAGCTACAAATCAACACACACGAAAAAACAACAACAATGGACTTATTTGTTCAAATTGCTGTAATAAATGTACATACCTATATCTGCGAAAGAATCGCCAAATTATTTCTAGAGCCATGCTATACTTACATACCCATACAAAATTGCCCCCAAAACATTTATCCCATAGCAGCAGCAGCAGCATTGGTAGTGGCTATTTTCTAAATTAATAATAAAAAAAGTGCTAAAAAGTTTGAGCTCGTGTGTTAAATCAATTTAACTGACAAACATTCTAGTTCCCTTGCACATACACACACGCATGTACTTTCGTTGAATGTGATTGCCTTGTACAATCTAAAATATTGCAACATTTCGTCTAGTTACATGTTAGTTTTTTTTAAATCCCCCAAAAAAGTAACTGCCACAAAATGTGTGAACACGCAAATATGCTATTTAAAGTTTACACGCTTGGTAATATTGCCACCCATTTAACTCGGCTACTGTGCTGCTGCTACCACACATTGTCACCATAACAACAACAACAACTGTCATTATTACAATTGGTCTAACTATCCATCAACAAGATAATGTTTTATATAGGTATGTGCATATATTTTTGCAGCTGAGCCGTCGTCGGCGTGAGTGAAAATGCACAATTTATAGGCAAACAGGGATACCTACACGCTTTCGTGTGTGTACAACACACAATTGCAAATCATCAAAGTATCCTTGTGTCATTCATTATCCTCCCTCCCAGCCTACACACAGCGGGGAGCTCCTCTAATATCAGCAAGCATCACACCTACAAATACACATAATATCTTAACATTCCAATCCAAAAGTCCTTTCAAATCATATATGTCTTTGGTTCTTCTTGTGTTTCCTGCTTCTGCTGAAAGCTCCTTTTATTACTCAACTTTTTACTTGTGTGCTATCTATGCCGCGGGCAGAGTTCGGACGGTAGTAACAGTGAGAGCGATTCGACATGGGTATCCACATAGAAAAAGTGGTAATATGTCTGTTCATTAATTCCTTTTGATAAATTTGTCATTTTTTCATTGTTTTCGGATTAGGGAGCCCGCATAATATGCTCATATTTAGATCTGTGGCACTTTTTTTGTAAAGCTACTTTGTTCGTTGGCGTCTAAGCAAATGGGGCTTCCTTGCAGCGACAACAACAGTAAGCCTAATTCAGCGGTTTCTTGATGGCAGAGCAAACGTTTCTTTAACAGCGTTACTAATCACATGCACAGTAAACGCGTAACTACCGTAGGTGACAAACGTTACTTACTACAGCCCCACTATCATCATCATCATCATCATGTTAATATATAGAACGTAGTTTCATTTGTCTATCCACTATTACTCAGCCAACAGGCTCACAAGTCGTCACGATCTTCACACGACCATAGTCGTTTAAAGGGACAACTTGGACATTTACCCTTCCTAATACTAATAAACCTCTAAGCCACCAAAACATCATGATATGGTATCTCTCTCCTTAACCGTCGTGATACAAGCACCAGAGACCACCATACATACCACGACAAGAAAAGATAAAAGTGGCTGTTTAAGATTGCCTCGGTGTAGTGGACACAATGAACAGAACACTATCATGAAAAGTGAGCGTGTTGTTGTGTGCTCGCACACACAAAAATAATTGGCAGCACGCCCCAAAATGAACAGACGCGTGGATATCCTACCCTAAACGTTTGGCTACCATCAAACCACACAAATATTTTGAAAAAAAAAATGCTGAGAGAGAGAGAGAGAGAGAGAGATACACTGATGCTCTCAAATCTTATTATCATTCTGCAATTTATTGCCATTTTTAATGGTACAATGGCTTTCTCATTTATTTATTTTTTTATACAACTCTGTAGAAGATAATAACAGTGGAGTACCACATTTACAAATATTATTACTTTTAAAAGTGCTAGTTCAGAGGAACATAAATCACAAACAGTGTAAGACTTTGTACAGACTGTCCAAGATGGCAGCAAACTACAAACTTTTAAGTTAAATTACGCAGTATCAGCTTCCATTAAATCATAATGATAGCTGTGTAAGTTTGCAGGAGTGCAGGTCACTACGAACAGCAAAGGTAGTGAAGTGTAGCAATAGCAGAGGGACCTTTTTCAAAACAAAAAAAAATTCGACCAATAGCGCGCCGCACAAACCGTACACTCGACAAGGCAGACTTATTATCTAATGATTTAAGGTACCTTGTAGTATTATTACAAGTCTTCTGTTTACTTGACTCTGTAACACAGTTGCATTTTTTTATCGCTAAACGGAACAAATTCCCATTTTGTTCGTGTACCTTTCTAGTACAACAACTTCTCTACTATTGACATGTTTGTGTGCAGTTATTTATATCTCTGGCACTAAATTTCTGCAAAAAAATGTGCAGTATTAAACTGATCTTGTTCTCTTCTGCTTTGATGAGAATTGCACTTTAGATTTTTTTAGTCTTTTGCCTTATAAGACACTCCAGCATGAAAAACGTCTCGTGGGTGAATGCCTCTACCACGCACGAATCATTCAGTACTTCGCACAATGGGTATTTTTTTCTGGTACTCAAATTTTATAGCACGCCAAGAAATCATTAATAGTTTGCCATCTTGCATTAGTATGCACACCGTTTTACCACTACACACGCAAGATCGTCACATGGATAGCGATAGGGCATGTTTGTTTGCTTGAGAACATCATTCTCATTATTATTACCATCGTCGTACTTCGTTTTCAGCAAAGCGAAAAAAAAATAAACTTGCTTGTTGATGTATTATTTATTACCCATTAGGCTCAAGTGTAAGCTTTACAAGGAGACATTCCCATCATGGAGATTTTTGATGAATTTCTTCCCAAATATAAAAAGCTTGACAATTTATTTCACCCTATCTCCACAGCCGCTAAATGCAGTCCACCAGCATGAAAAAATACACAGTTAATATGACAGCATCAAAGTGTGAAATGGTAGGGTATGTAAATATGTACCTATATATATGTATGCATTATACAGTGCAAAAATGCAAACTTGATTAAATTACTCACAATTACAAACAGATTGAATGTTCGTGTAACCAAATTATTCACACACAGTTAATTAGGAATGGTGTAGGGTCTTTCAGTGTGTGGAGTGCAGCCTATGCAATTGCAGGGAGCCGAAAGACAAAAGAAGGAGGGTGACAAGACAACAAGTGAGTGCAGTGCAGGTGGTGATGGTGGAATGTACACGTCCTTTGGCGTGCCATGTACCATGATCAGTAGTAAACTAATGAATATTTTCATATGATGTCATTACGATTAAAATAATGAATGGGAAATTCATCTGTGCTGCTGTTCTGCGTTAAATGCGTAAATGATGAGATGGGCAGAGGCTGATGAATAACTGTTTGATGGATTCAGGGATGTGGAATGTCAGCAGATAGGTGTCCTGTTGCTAGTAAATATTTTTGCACCACAACAACTGGTTTCATCGACAACGACCTCAAACAAACACTTACTTTTTTTATCGCTATACAAACCTGCATCATTTGTTCACCTTCTTGTACTAAGGAGCATCTTCATTTTTATGACACACAGCGCAATCACATTCCAAAAGCCGTTTTTGTTTTATGATGACACCCGAATGCAGGTTAAGGTTTTGTACAAAAATCCCCTTTTGGGCTTTCACATCAGGTGAGTTGAAAAGAACGTGAGCGTGCTGACTACACAGCTAATTATATTTTTTTAAAGAGGAATAACACAAATAATTATAATATTTCGTAAAAATGAGATGTAAAAATTATTCTGCGGCAAGGGGGAAAATTGCCAACAACCACTTTTAATGTTTCTCTAACAGTTTGTAGATTAGAAAGAGCATCATCATATCATTATTATGCTTTTAAAAGCATGTAACTAATTTTAGTACGTGTAACATAATTGGCTGTTTACGTTACGTGTGTACGACATTTTAGCAAAACGACAGGGCTTTCGGTGACTCAAAAACGATGGTTTTAGCACGACAAATTTTTTTCTACAAACAAGTCGGTAGTCGGTGGTTAAAGAGGTTGTCTGCAGCGGTAGTAATAATTTTTACCACAACTATGTAACCATAAAATGATTAAAAATGATAAGGCTAAATGAACATTGATGATTTTGGCTTGTGTTTTTGTACCTTGAACGAACAGCATCAAAGAGAAGATTAAAGCGCCAGTGGCAAAGAAAGTAGGTACGCCGTCTATTCAAGTTTGCATTTATACTATATTGCAGTTACAATGAATGACAGCGATGGCTAAATCAATGGGCAATTTTCTAAACTATAAAGACGCATAAATACCTATGTAGTATAACTATACTACTGGCCGTCATTTACCTTACATTATCTTATTGCATAAAAGTTCATATTTAGAGAGATATGCAATCTTTGGTTGGGGCAGCATCAGAGAAATAAATAACGAAAGATAGTAGCGATAAGGCGATAAGCCACATTATTCGTGCAGTTGGTTGCGTTGGTTCCCCAATAACAATTCATGTACAACAGTTTTTTTCTTCTTCAAATTAGGCGTTTCCACTGCTTACATGTTTAAAAATATTACAATTTCATTTTTTGTCGAAATTGCTTTATATATGTTTCAAAAATTAGTCCCAGTCCTAAGATAAGATTCATCGGACGGTATGACAAATGACAAGACTTCCTGACTTACTGGCATGAAAAACCTTTCAACTCGATAATAGTTATTTACGCTCGTACAATAATATTCAATGCAGTATTGTGACCAGGTAATGATAATTATCAGGGAATTGCAAAGATTTGATTTATGCAAGAGACTTTATTTTTAACAGTGATAAGAAGAGAATGATATTATTAAGATGGGGAATAATGGAACCACTTTAAAGATTACTCAACTCTGAAATGGCATTAAGTCCGCGTAATTTAAAGAGATTGCTGTAATTTCATGAAACACTGTACTATTCTGCTGTTATCACGCACGACGACTGACAGTGAATTTTGTTTTCTCAGAAAAATGATACGACGTTATTTCTTCGACGAGGAAATGTGGGCTATAAACTGGGTTTTTCTAATTCTATTCACCTAACTACCTCTACGTATATCTATGCAGAAACTTTTGGTTTCTAAAACTTGTGCACAGGCGAGGCAACAACACAATGTTTAATGGAGTTGGAGTTTGAGTTCAACGTGAGCTCAACAACCTAGTAGTAGTGTAGCGTCAATTTGCTCTACCACCGTCTAATACTAACTAGACTAATGTTAATGATACTCCTTTGGCAAAAAAATTCAATTTTTTTCAGCGTCGTTTTACCATCATCACGCAATGCAAAAAAAATTTCAAAGATGATTGTGGTGTATAGTTTTGCAGTAAATTCGCGTTTTGCTGCTGACATAACATATTATAGGAACGTGCTGTACATCCCATACAAGCTTTATTTTTCGAATGAAAATTAGGAAAGCTGTTTTAAAATGTAGAGAGATTTTACACATCACTACATTGAAATACTGTACTACTAAAAGTACGAAATATGAAATATGTATAGTACACACGCACTTTTTAAGTAGCATTTTTCCGGATCGTTGATTTAATTGTGTGATTGTACAAAAGTTGTGTGTTGTTGTATGAGTTGAGATGAACTTTGTATAGGTATGACCATATATTGTTTACTTGTTCACGTACAAACGTATCAGTTTATTATTGTACATGTTGTGTAGTTATACTTGTTATGAGCTGATCGTAAAGTAAATTATCATGTGCGTTTCCAATACGAATAAATGTACATGATTTTACTTTCAAAAAAGCGAACAATGCGTAAATTGGCATTTTATGGTTTCCTTACTGCGAAATGGATTGACGCTATCAGCATCTTACTAGTTTATCGGCACAATACCGATATTACTTGAAAATGTTATTACTCTGTAGGTAGATGAGATGTAAGAGTGCAGCTGGAACAAAAAGTGGCTCATTTAAAGTTATTACGTAGTTGTTTTATTTCCAAATCGAAAGTTGAGCTTTCCTAATTTAGTATTAGTACCAGAACCATCGACGACAGACAAGTCATTATGACACAACAGATTTCTATTTTAGATTAAATGTGAAGAGAAAATTTGAATTAAAAATGGTCAAATGACTTTTAATTACACATAACCATTTGAGAATATATATACTATGCCAATAGAAATTTGGAGTCTTTAGTGAACTCACACACATCGCCAAAGGACTACCCGCCCTTTATTTAGTATTTACTCTGGCTCTCATGAATATCCAAACAAGTGACTCTCCTTCCAACTCAATTCCTCTCTCTCTGCTTGAAAATATTTTGCCATTTCATTACATCAAAATGCCAACGCAATGCACAGATGCTTAACAGCTTCTTTAGTTGACTGACTGCGGAACTGACAACATGGTAATTCAAATCATGCACAATCCAAATTTCACTTTCCTGTTGACAGTATTTTTCGTTGAAAGTGACACGCAACTATACTATCCCAGTTAGTATTACTATTTTACTTAGGTAATCATCTCAGCAAGTCTGGCAGCGCCAACGTGAACGAGAATGCCTTTCCTTGACTAAATAAATCGATCTACATGTACGGGAAATATAAGACGACATGCAGGGGGCAACTGACAATCAGCAAAAACACGTCACAGGAATAGGTAAATAATTCACTCTTTCCCTTTTGATTTAATAAGTCAATCATATTTTTAAAATAAAACAATTATTATGAAAATAATATCCCTTTTTCTGCCAACACGCTCGCTCATAATAGGTTATTTATGCCACAGTCAAAGCAATCATCGCAATAAATTACAAATCACACATCGTGGAATACTATTACATGATCATTAAATCCTTACCACCGCTGCCTTAACACTTCACGCGCACGCGTAAATAGCAACTTGACTAATAGGTAATGCTTACTGTTTACAGCAACAACGCCTTGGCTGATTCTAAAAGTACACACACACATCATAGGTATAATAAAAATGCATGATCTCCTCCTATACCTATGCGTGTGCTTATTCAACATTATCTCAGCAGTATTTTTAAAATCTTTGAGAACAAAGCCTAAATGTTGGATTTGAAAGCAAAAGATAAAACAAAAGTGTTCCCTGAACTTTTACAGAAAAAATAGCCTTTAACGCCTCACTATACACAGCTGAATCACCGTCCCCTACAAATTTTCCAATGTAACAAAAGCAACAATTTATGTAATACACCTACACATGCATGAAGCACACTCAAGGTGGAAAAAGTAAACATCCTGCAGCAATTTGGTGAACAAGAAAAAACAAAGAAAAAAAATGAATATTAGTCTTTCTTGACGATCATGTTGATTTGTTATGAACAGCAATACGAACGGCAATAATGGTAACTCTAGTACACACAACAGTCAAATAATACTTATTTGATTTGTTATGAACAGCAATACGAACGGCAATAATGGTAACGCTAGTACACACAACAGTCAAATAATACTTAATACTTTGGCCAATTACATAGCCGTTGCAAACTGCACTTTCTGATTACAATTATTGTTAATACTATCGTCATCATCACAACATACAAATAGGCATGTAGTTAAAAGAGATATTTACAAGTGCACAGTGTACATGTACGTATGTACGGCAGCAGAAAGAAAAGATCAGCTTTTTTTACAAATCCAACATCGAAATGAAAATGCATCTGGCCATAATAACCAAATTGTTATCATAATAAAATAATAGTTCTGACAAACTGAAAAAAGTAATAGTAATGATAAAATTAATAAAAGCACCATAGAGTCAAGAAATGGGGGAGAGAGAGATGGGGCACGCACCATGTTTTTTTTAAAGCTGTAAACTTTTCTTTTTTTATATACTACCACGATTAACGCACCAGTGTAATTTTTTCAAAATTTGGCCAACCATGGAAATATTTATCAGACATGATACTATAATTACTTGTAATTTTTAAAAAATGTAATTGCAAGTCATGTTAATGTGAGTCCAAATAGGTATGAATGGTTTTAATTCAAATTCAAATGAGTGCCGTGTGCTGCCTACGCGCAGATGTCTATTGTTGGTCACCTCACTCCATTTTGTAGATAGCATTCTTATGTTTTCTAGCCTGGCTTTATTTCTTTTGGTTGTGCTGTGCTTATGAAAGGGACAGTCAAGAGATGCATTTCACTTCACATTTTCCAATTGGATTCAGTTTTTTGTGCTGGCGACAACGCTCATACCTCATCATGCACCATACAAAAATGTGTACAGTAAGAAAAGGCACTTAGTTTACATTTGCGATTTGTGAACTAAATTATAAACTAAGCGCACCCCCAACAACAACAACAACAACAACGGCAACCGACAAAAATGTTTCTGTTGTGCAACTGAAATGAGCAATCGTCTTGGTTTTTATTCTCTTGTTCCGTTCTCATCATCATACTCAATTAAACCAGTATTACATATACTTGGTGGGAGATAAGCATAAAATGCTCATTGAATTGCATACTATTCTACGGTTTACTTGTACACACACTTCAAAATGAGATATTTGATATTATTGTCATTTGTCAGCTTAGTTTATTGTAAATTGAATATAAATACGATTTTGATGTCTGCAAACGAACTCGAACGGTAGTTGTCGCATTGTATCTACCTGTATGATGATTTGATGCATGCACACACACTGTGTGAAGCCGAACCCTCACGCAGATGCGAAAGCTCACAAAAAAGTGAGTCGTTTCGATAGTTTGTGTCTTTGACGATGATAAATGAAGATGAGATTCTTGACGTGCCAACTTGTATTTATCTTTTATCTCTTCACCAACCTTATATACGTACGTACGTACACCGGGCTTGGTATGGCAGGCTTCCTCATAAAATCTTGATTAATGATACGTATCAGGTCTTTTCTTGTAACAATAATTCTCCTCTTTCAATAACACTCATCATCATCATCATCGTCGTCATCAGCAACCTAATAATCATCTTTGTCCTCCTCGTGATTCTGTCACGCCTTGTTCATCTTCTACGAGAAGGTAATATTGGAGAAATATTGCACCGGGGAATAGTATGAGTGTAGCTAATGCAAACTTTTAAATGTTCATAACTCAAATGACATCACCATCAACAATCTCTTTATAACTTTTTGAAACCATGGCGTTCCCTCGTAGAGAAGAGAGCAAGACCCTCTTTCTTGTAGCGACAGTTGCTGCAGCAGCACGACTTCTTCCTGAAATGTTTATTTGTTGATCTCTATAAAAGCAAAACGGTTTCGGTATCAAACTTGATTATGATCTGAAATGACGCCGCGTCAGAGAAGTGGAAGGGGAAAGAGCTCTGCTAAAGTGGCAAATCTGGTGAGCACATTTACCTACGTCAAATGCTTTTTATTAACGAACGAAAGTAAATTATCTATTTTCCGTGATGATTTCATATGCTGCATTGCCGCTTGGTGTTAGACTTGTGACGCCCTTATCGTTATTACCATCATGGTAATCACCATAGGTGCTAGTGCTGGCTAAATGTACTACTGAAAAGACTAAAAAATGAAGATGCAAAGAACTTGAGCAAGGAGATAAGTCTAAATTCATTTGTCATAAATGATGACGCTGATGGTGACGATGATGATGTAAATAAATGAAGAGAAAATTACAAAGACCCTACTGCGCTATGAAGAGAGAGATGAGGGTACTACTAAGCACAAGTAGT
>JAHZNB010001017.1:0-32233 GCA_027744295.1 Callyntrura guangdongensis | reverse complement strand
GTTTATCTGCTACTACATTTTAACGTCCCACAAACAGTCGTTTCTCTACGTAATTAGTGTAGTTTACTATTGATTTTACCCTGTCATATGGTAAACATGCTTTGCATAAGAATTTGGGACAACAAAAGAGCGTACAATTACAAAATTAAAGTAAAATAGCACAAGTACAGAGGAGGAATATCTTAATTACTGTTTATGCATAATATTGTTTCACACATAAAACTATGTTATTGATTTTATGAAGTGAACAAAAATTTTATAATGCGCCATTTAGTGGCGACGTGTCAGTGTCAATGGTTTGTGATTGGTGTTCTACTTAGACCATTTTATTGAATTAGTTTGCCACGTTTCGCTAAAATCGATATAACCTATGACCATTATATAGCTCAGGTCAAGGGTTAATAGGATAGTATTGTTATTGTCATTCCAATGCGCATAACCGAATTTACCTGGGGTTCTAGGCTTTTCGTAATTATGCGTAGTGACAATGACAAATTCCTTGTTTTATGCATACGACTTCACTGAGGTAGCTAGTGTTAAAACGAAAAAGGTTTTAATTCAACGCTACTACTTTGAATCCTGCTCGTGGAAACATGAACAACTGCCATCATGTTACCAGTCCTCTGGCTTCCATAAATAGCCGACAACAGGATAAAATATTTTTGTGTTTCTATCCGGAACTCATGCTCGACTGTCTTAAATTTAAAAATATCAAAATGTTGTGTGCACCATCGTGTATAATAATGTTGTTAGTGATCAGTGCAAGTTTTTTTGTTTGATTTTTATTTTGCGATATACATACAACTTCAGATATCACATTCGGGTGATACAAGTACTTAATATTAGATTCCAGTCTGAAGTATCTTGCATTACCCCATTCTACCTTTTAACGTGGAAGCTGTACGCCTAAAAAGTCATTATTTTGAACGCTGCATGCAAAATTTGTAACGTTGAGCTTATTGAACTAATTTCCGCTATTTATGATCCATACATATACATCATACATGCAGTTTACATCAATTTAATTTATGCGATGTTGTTAAGTCATAAATTATGACTCATAATAGATTCATCGAGCCTTACAAAATGTTCTAAAAAAGAATGTTCTTGAGAGAAGCACCAATCGAAATGTTATTGACTTCCCAAAGTAGTGTGGGAATTTGTGAAGAAATGAAAAACACGTTTTTATTTTAGGCATACCAACCACACATAATTGTAGCTTAAATGTACCTACTTGTAACTCCGGGTCAGAAATCGGGAAATAAAATTTAACCTGTCGTGAAATTGAAAAGGTAAAGTACTTGTGTCTGTCAGTAGAATTAAGCAGTAACAGTGATTGAAAATGATGAATTACATTCACACTACTACTGTCGGCTGATATGTATATATTAATTATTCGGCGCGAATAACCCTTTACTGATTGGATTGAGTACATGATTGATGGTATGCATGCTCTTGTAGAATGTTAAAGCTTTTAGAGATCGCTTCGCAAATGTAAAGATTAATTACGTACCTATACGTGCATCGTGCATGTGAATCACCAGCTGGGTCTAGAGAAGAGTCAGTTTTGACAACTGAAAGTCCTGTTTAACTTTTAAAATCATGTTCAAAGCGCGTGCAAGCAAACGGTGGTAAATGAATGCTACATGCTCTCTGTACGTGTGTCAATTCTCGGATGTATGCATACATTCTATTAACCATAACAAAAAACCGCATGCTTTCAGTGAAGAACTGCAACAAAAAAGTCCTAATTTTAAACTTTTTGCTCTCTTTCGTTTACGGACAAGATAGGAAAAAATTAGTGCTGTAATCTAATGCTTCTATAACTGCAGTACAGGTTCACCTAAGCATGCTCTTGTGTCTAACAAAAGTCTACCAAACATAAATACAGGCTACAGCTTTGTATAGTTGTCGTAGTCTTAAATTTACATGACGCGTAATAAATGCATCTGGTCTTGATACACGATTAACACGATCTGTCTGGTGGGCAACGCATGTATATGCATCCGACGTCAATTTACTTTTAAAAGCGACAATATATAGGTTCCCGTCCACATGTTGCGAGCGTGTTTCTTTCATTTTTGGTCATATTTGATGAATATTTCCAAATAAAATCTCACAAGCGTCTTGTCAGTGGCGTAAAAAAGCTGGGAATGTGCAGTTCCACCGTACATGCACCTATTGGCTTTGCCGATTGCCAAAAGGGTGTAAACAAAATGGATTTAATTGGTACACTTTATGGGCTAGTTGGAAGTAAGGCATAAAGCATATTCCCACTTTTGCTATTGGGTACTAGGGACTGTCCTTCACTAAATTAAAGACAACAAAGTTAACAGTTAGTCAGGTATGAGCAGTTCCTTCACATTAGGCTCTACCGTATTGCTTGAATTCAGAGAAATTAAATTACGCCTTATTTTTATGTTTTGTCGGGTCCTTCAAGAAGAATTGTTTCCAGTAATGCACTTGATAACTTACCAAGAAATTACCAAGATCAAGAGCAAAATCATTTATACTCTTTGACCTCTGCCGTACTGGCATACGTGCAAGGTACATATCTTATATTTGTTACAATAGTTATTAATTTAATAAAAATACACAGTAGGTACCCACATTGGTGAATTATTACTACTTACTTTGATGAAAGATCGCAACGGGTTGATAGAACAAAATGATATGCTGATGAGCTTGCACCATGTAAACAAATTAAAGAACATGTTTCGTTGATTAAAGAGAAGCTAACCTTCTACGAAGAAATTCTGGTCTTTCCGAGTAAGTAGTATTATTTGTTATTGTAGTAGCATTAGCATTAGGGTTGAATATTTCTACATCAACGTCATCAGATTTTTGCATCCTTTATACCCTTTGTTGCAGATGGCACGCAATAGCGTGCATTCGTACAACCTTGCTTCATTTAATATTTAATGTTGTTTTCCGTACTGCATTTATAATGACCATCAAAGCATAATATTTATTATTACTAGTACTTTCTAACGTCCCTTGTTTTATTTTCACCTACATACTTTACTGCTGGATAAAATAGCGACTATATGAGCATCTACTATCTTTCAATAAAGACGGATATCGTCGGAAGTTTGCAAGAATTATAGCAAATAATTCAGATTCTTATAGCGGATTATAAAAATGATGTCAGAGTCGCTGACGGTGACTCTGGGGAACCGCCACTGAAACCGAGAAGCTAAATTGATCCGTTTAATATGAACCAAAACCAGACTCAGAGCACATGATTATCAGGTGAACACTTCATCGTGTCACGCTATAGACTAATGATGATCCTGCTCGCGTTTTTGCTGCTATAATATGCCACTACCACACTACACACAATATGTGCAGTTTTTCCGAATTTAGTATGTGTAAAAGAGTATCGAGAGTGAGGGACTACCTCGTAGTATGTGCAGTTTTAAGTAATTTCTATAGCATTGTAGATATAGGAAATATAGCACAACAAGTATCAACTTCATGAACACACATAACATTATTACGCCGATGAAAGATATTTCATCTAGTATTGAAATTAGCGTATTTGTCTGTCTGTCCGTCCATCCGTCTGTCATCATGCCAGACGCTTCAGCCGATTTGGCTCAAATTTGGCACACAGGTACCTTAGGCTATTGGCATCTCTGGGATATAATTTGAGCAAATTTGGTATGCACCAGAGCTCGGATTCAAACTCGGGGTTAAGGGGTAAAACCGCTCATAGGCCTCAGTTTTACCCTTGATCCAGCACAGGGTTAACGGGCAGGGTAACTTACCCCAAAATTTTGAATCCAAGTCAAGGGGGTCATTCGGGGGGTCAAAAATTAAACTTTATCCAAAATGGCTCAAATGTAGCATATATGTGCCTTAGGATGGTGGCATCTCTAGGGGTGCAATTTCAGCAAATAGGTCGACCCCCAGGGGTCATTTGGAGGGGCGGTCAAAAATAAAACTTCTAGCCAAAATAGCTCAAATTTTATATGGCGATACCAGGTCAACTGACAAGCCAAAAAATCATGTTCTTATCACCTCAATAATCAGCATGTATCAGTACAAAATTTGCGTAGGCGTCTCTATACAGCGATAAAGCCAGTTTATTTCAATTGAGGATTGCCCGGTCTTGGCATATACAAGATACTTGTACACAGCATGTCTCATAAACATACCTTGCAATTATAATAGTATAGTAGGTACGTTGCTTTGTTCAACATCACTTCATAAGCATGTGGTTGTGCTTTGTGCTATTTCAGCGTTTTCGCAAATTTGCAAAAATCTCGTCATGTAAAAAGATCTAAATTCTGAAGTGTATTCACTCACATTGCATGCAACAAACATTTGAACAGATACTGGTAGCTCAAGCAAACCTCTTGAATGTGGTTGTATCTGTCAAATAATTTGTGCTTTCCATCGTGTTCTTTCATACTCGAAGTGCATAGGCATACGAAGAACAGACACGTCCGCTCCCATACAAAAACGGTTCAGCCCTTGGGAAGGCAATCCGCTTTTGTTCGTTGACTTCCGAACTGGACAGGTGAGAGGAAAGTTAGAGGAGAGAAGTTGAAAGCAGCGGTGCTTCTCTGTAAAACGTTATTTTCAACAAACTTTGTGAGATCGTGTGGAACATCATCATATAAAAACGATACAAGTGACTAAATTTTGAATATCAGACGACACAATACCCAGTGGTAAGAATACTTTAATTTTACACAAAAATATTTATTATTAAAACAAATTTTGCATACGTCTCACTAACATGATCAACCATCATCGTATAAAAACGATACAAGTGACTAAATTTTGAATATCAGACGACACAATACCCAGTGGTAAGAATACTTTAATTTTACACAAAAATATTTATTATTAAAACAAATTTTGCATACGTCTCAATAACATGATCAACCAGCTAGTTGAATCCAACATTGTATTTCTGCATTGATTCCCAATAAGTGTGCTTATGTTTCAACAACATCTAAACCTTTTGATATTTAATCAAAAAAGGTGACGAGAAGTGAGAAAAAAACATAGATTTTAAACGGATTTATTTGACTTCAGTGAAAACCGTGCTACATTTTTTTGCATATGTAGGGCATTTTACATAGGACAGAGTAACCTTGTCTGGTCACATTAGCACTGCATGTCTCTATAAATTGTTAACGTGTGAAACGTGTTATTGCTATTTTTCTAAAGTATTATTAAATTTATTTGCAAAAATTAGGTGTACAAAGTAGTTTGTGCAAGAAAAATCTTTGGATTTTTGTGTAACCTATCCCAATTTTACTAGGCTCATTTATTCCAAATTGCATGCCAGTTTGCATTTAAAGCTGTAATACGGCGGTGTGGGTGCGTCTGCAATACTTCATGCTGTACATTTTATACTAGCTTGAGGCAAGAGAAGAAATGATCTTCCTTCGTCCTCTACCTACACTGGTCTGGAAAGAAAGTGACAGCGGAAAGCTCGCCACTGCTGCATGCACATAGGCATTTCTGTTCACGAGCTCAGCTCATGATTCAACAGCAGCTCAGCCGGATAGATTTTTATACATGTAGTTTTGAAACTCTTTGCACAGTTGTGTGCAAGCTGTAAATTGCGTTTATAACGCAGCCCTCCCTTCTACACGTACATAGTACATACTATAAAGCGAAAAATGAAGTTGCACGTAGCAATACCTATGTCACATCACGTCACTTCATCGCGATCATGCCACATTTTGTACCGACGACTGACCTAAGAAAATACGTTCATTTAAGTCAAACAGAACAACAAAAATATAACTTGATACACCCTAGAATTGACGGTTATTCTTGTATACAGTTGGTTAGTATTACATGAGTGTATGGGTTCATGATTGTGATGATGATAATCAAGAGAATGGAGTAACGACAGTCAATAGTGCTACCAATTCGCCGGTATAAGGTTTGATACATGGCAAATTTATAGAGGTTTTGCGTACCTATCAGAAACGATTTAGCGAGAGTTTGTTTTATTCTCTAAGGTTTATATGTATGTTTCATAGATTCATACAAAATTAATGTACATCTCTCTGGGTACCTATAAACGCCTGCGGATTGTTGAGTTTCGAGCTCAACCAATTGTGTTGTTTGGCTGAACATCGTACGATGTTGCTCATTATTGTATCGTACGACTCACTCTGATGATGTTGGTGGTGTGAGAGCTACTTTTGTGGAAAACAGGGGGAAAATGTAGAGGCTACACCGCACCACTGCATTGACTATAGTAATAATTTCGCAACGAAAGGATGCATGTAGGTTGCTAAAAACAAAGGCATCTAATTAGAACGTCAATTTGTTCAAATTGCTTGTAATGGTACGGCAGACGGAATGATATAATTTTAAAGCAAGATAGAAAAACCGTAAGGTAGAAACTAATGAATATAAAATGAGTGCATAGATGAAATTGAATATTATGTTTTCATAGAAGCTTTAGAGATAAATTTTCTATTTGAATTGTCTTTGCCGTTCATAACGTAGTATAGATACGAAATTTATGACATTAACAATAACCCATTTTTTAGTACGTTGAACCCACTTCACTTCCCTTCCCGAAACAACCTACTTTAAAATTGTCCATTGTACAGACATCCTTCAAAATATATACTCTTTTAGCATTCCCCATGCCCCGTATTGACAACTGGATATTTACACATAAGAAATAGCAAGGTGTGCATAAATTTTTAGATGCGTAAATTTAGGCATGCATGTCATTAAAATATAACTAGGTACATCATCATACCATAACGTCTTGTACATAACATCTTTTGCTGATAGTGATAACCAACAAACTCAAAATAACGTTACGTGACGACTCAATTATAATGACAGTTTAAACACTAAACGGTTTTAACACTTTATTTTTTTAAAATAAACTAAGTGTTCTCTGTTTTTTATGTAATTCATTGAAAATCTTATCAGAGACGACTGTAGCGTTGGCCCTGTTTCATTCATGTCAATAACTTCATTCATAACCACTTGTTCATTTAGTCCTGTGTACTTATGCTAGAGATTTTTTGTAATAAGAATAGACCATTCATTGTGGTCTGTGGTGTTAACTCAGAGCTGTAATATTCTGTATGTATCTCTGCTGGGTCTGAGTGATGAACTTGTACAGCGAATAATTTGCGACTCTTCACCTCTTTTCACGGTCCACAGATTTTAGCAGCATTGAATTTTATACCTTTCTACAGTTTACAAGGTCGTTGCAGTACCTCACGAAACATTATTGCATTTATTCCCTTTAAAATGACGAAATTGACTTGTCATTGATGTACGAGAATGTTTGTATTATGCACAATGCAGAGGGTCTGAAATATATCATATGACCATATCTAGACCACCTTGATAACTTTAAACACCAGAGCTCCTAATAAATTTTAATTACATAAATATAACTAAGCGCTAAACATTATTTCTTTCAAATCTTGAGCTTGACGAGCTCATGGAGTTTATGTTGAAAATTAATCTGACAATTTTGTTTGTATTTGTTTTACAGTGAGTTTGTCATCATCATGTCACGAAACTTCGTATCAATGTTCCTGGTCCCCAGCGCCAAAACGCTGTTGAAACCAACAGTGGCAACGAAGAACCTTGGCCTGGTCAATTTCCAGTTGGCAAAAAATTTCTCCACAAAGCAGCTTACCCCAGCTGTTGCTTTCTTAACAAACGGCTCAACCAAACATTTGAAGAAACAACCAAATCTTTCCGAATACTCTTCAGATGGTAGACCCCTAGCAGTAATGCTATGTTGGCTCGCTGCTAAAAATAATGCTGTCAATAAATACGCAACATTTTACATGGATCAGGGATTTGACGTTCTAACAATCAGGATTACCCCATGGCAGCTTTTACTACCAGCGAGAGCCGACCCAATTATTCGGGATGAAGTACTTCCAACCTTGCTGTCAAGCGATCATGAAAAGAAATTGATTCATGGATTTTCTGTGGGTGGTTATGTTTTTGCCCAAATGCTAAAATATATGCACAATGACCCCACGGGGAAGTGTCAAGACATGATGAAGACAATGAATGCCCAAATCTGGGACTCTGTGGTAGATGTCAACGGTATCTCCATTGGAGTTTCAAAATCAATTTTCATGAAATCGCCATTCCTTCAGAAATCGATGCAGAATTACATTGACTTTCATCTCAAGACATTTTACGACATTGCAACCAAGTACTACGACGAGGCTCATGAGCATTTCTACAATAAACCTCTCAACGCACCATCTCTGTTCCTTGCATCAGAAATTGATCAGATCAGCACCATTGATGTCATCCAAGATATTCAAAAGCTTTGGGGCTCCTATGGAATTACTTGCTCTAACACAGTATGGAATAACACTTCCCATGTCGGTCATATGAGACGCTATCCCGAGGAATACAAGTTGGCTGTTAAAATGTTCCTCGACAGGAGCGGATTCAAGCGAGGAGCGAGACTCGTACATGACGTTGAAAAGGAGACAGTTATTCCTGCTGGAACTATTCCTAACGTGGTGTACTCAAAGGCTGTTTAAATTATATAATGCGAATGAACGAGATGTATTTTGTTTAGCAAACCTATCTACCTACCGATACAGTTGTAGACTTTGATGTAATTATTTCTGAGTAAACGATACGCATAAAAATGCTTAACTCACTTTCATCGTCAAAAACCCTGTTATTAGTAATAGTAAGAGTTTGACTTTTTGTCACAATGTTGATGTATGTTGTTGATATGTGTACCTAACCTTCAGAGTATAATATGTTAAATGTTTAATGACTTCAGTTTAAGCGCATAGTATTAATTTTTGTACCACGTTTTATAATACATAGTACCTAACATGACGTTTCTGACTATGTAAACTTTTACGAGTGGCTTGATCACTGGAAAACCAAAGAATTATCAATAGCATATAGTAGTAGCTTAGCAGAAAGTATTTAAAATATTTATGTAATTCCTTTTGTCTGTTCGCTTTCATCGCCCGCTACTACTTTAATATGTCATAGGATTAAAGTAATAAATACAGTAAATGTTGTACAGATCTCCCTAGTTGTTGTACCGCACCGTGAGAAACTTTTGTCAATTTGTCATTCATCAGGGCTTGCAACATTTTGTTTACATTCTACCAAGATATTATAAATGAATCCTCTTTATTCCTTTTCTTTTTGTGGTGCATGAATCACCACGGACCAGAATTGAAACTACGTGACATAAGTCATGCGTCATCTTATCATGAGAAAGTATAATGAAGCCGAACGTATTCGGGGCATTCTCGCATATTTATTACTACATCATTTTCAGTGCTTTGGTACAGCAGCACTAGCGAGAATTAAAAAAAGCTGCTAGGCTTTCTGAGTAGATTGATTGTATGTGCGTTTCTAATTTTTATAAATTCTTATCCCGAATGATGGGTATTGCATTTTTACGACTGGGTTGTTGGTTGTGGCTGGTGGTGTGTGTAAACTAATAGTAATACATAATACGTGTAAGTATGCCACCTTGCATAAGTACATTGATACTGATTGGAAATGTAAAAATCTTCTAAGATGTTTTCGTGGAAAATAAAAGAATTCATTTTGTTTATTTTCAAGCCAAAACAAAGATAATCAAGTTGTACACATTGATTTTGAACAAATTCATTACTCGTCCTCATGCGTTTAAAGCATCTGCCATGATATGTATGTAGAAAACTCCCCAATGTAAAATAATGTTCGAGTAGTTCGAGCCGCATACAATTATATGGGGGACATAAAATGCATTTTTTGTGACGGAGTTAAAAAAATCATAATATTTTCCTGGAAATTTTTGTTTCATATAGGTCTTGGCTTGTTTGTCTAACTTTTCGATGATAATTTTAAGTACCGTGCGTGGAATGGTGATGTCATCACGTTGAATGTATTTTGGGTATCTTTATCATTGGCTCTACGTTGGCGCCGTGGAATATAGAGAATGTTTGGAGGGCAATTAAGAAACACTTTTATTTTGTGATCATGTTACTTTTCCCTATAGGGGCTAAAATAAATTTGGTTTGCTTTTGACTTTACCAAAAACAGTAACAAAGAAAACTGATCCTTGTGGGAGACTATGGTCGTCGTGGATTACTCGGAGTGTAGATCGAACTAAGCATGCAGACTTGAAAACAATCCAAATTATCTGTCTAACGAAATATTGCTATTAAGTATATTGGTTATCTTATCTCGTTTTCAGTGCAGCGTGGAACAAGCTTTTTAAACCATAAACATAATGGTTAATGGCTGAGATTGATTTCGCTTAGGTAATACAATAGTAAGTAGTAATAATAAGTTTACATGCACTATGCAATCTTACAACATAACAATGAAGTAAAAACTGCTGCTTTCCTTTGCTCCAATAACAAACGCTTCGTGTTATTGCGTAATAAAAATTCCTACCAAAATAAAAAAAAATAAAAAATCTTAATTATACCACGGAGGTGATGCATAACTTTATCTTGAGATTAATACGCCACGCCGGTATTTACTCACTTACTTTAGTCAGTTGGCAAGTTTCAGTCTTAAGAAAATGTTATGTTAGGAGAATTTATGATGAACCACCACATTTTAAACAATACTAATATTATTTTTGTATGGAACTACGGAATGTTGGAGTTGGTCAGTTATATTTCAGTTTTTCAGAACTGTGCACCAGTGCACTAGAAAAACTTTTTTTGGTATATGAATAGTTTAATGAATTAACCGCGAATTCAATGCCTTCCTGCTTTTCTTCACGATATAAATATTTATTATGCTCGTAGAAAAAGCGATCATTTCCTTATTAACATCTTTTGATGATCCATTTGTTAGATTTTTTGTTTCCATTCAGTGGTTGTTGTGATGTCCTATCCTGTCCGTATGAAACTCCGTGCCCTGCTTGTCAAGCTCATAGAGAGACTCGCGACCACTTGCCATTTTTTAGTAGGTACACGTACACGTCTTTTCAAAACTACTTTAACTGTAACTGTGTTTTAAAATATCACACTATTATTTTCATATAATATAAGGTAGTAGGAGGTAATATAAAGGTAAAGATAAAGGAAAAAAAAATATTATTAGGTATTCCAAATTATTGGAATCATTACCAAACGTCAATTGCATTGGCTGTATTTATATTAATAATTAATAATATTCATCAATCTACCCTCTTAAATTGTTTTGCAAACCCTTATAAAATACCTTTGTCATTATATCACTTGCGATACAAGTTCAGCTAACTTATTGTGCACAGCAAATATTTATTTAGCTAATATACTTCAACAACAAATCCGTTTTCCTGGATAGTTGGCTCGGCTAAATCAAGATTTCATTTTGACTGCATAACTGCATACATACCTTATTTCTCCTTGTTATCTGCTTCCCTATCTATCCAGAGCTATCTTTTCTGTCCCTTCCTATTTAGCACGAATATTGGCATTTCACTTTCCGTGGCTCTGAAGCAGGGAAGAGAACGGAAAAGGCATGTGTAGTCATAATCAGTCGATAAAAAACTTTGCCTGGTTGACTGACTGCTGCTCTACAACATCAAGGGTATACCCGTGCGTTGTGGATTGTGGACCATCATCATAATAAAATACAGCTCGTTTGTATAAATGACAATGTATATACCCGCGTACCTATAAACGTAGCAAATGTACTTTCTTCTCTGCCAGTGTTTTAACGCAACCACTGCCGTTGGGACGAAAAACTGTAAGGATTGTGATTGCAGCAGACTTTTTCTTGCGGATCTTACGTTGTACGTGTTATAGGCATTGGCCTTGCATTGCAGATATGATATTGAAGATGAATTTTTTTACATGTATTTTCACATGCATTTATTCTACGACGCGGCACGTTACTTTGCGTTGTAAGAGCAGCAGGAGCTTTTCTTCTATGCATGCATCCTTTCAGGCAGCCTAACTGTTTTCAGCAGTCAGATAGTCAGCAGTAGACGTTTGCAATAATCAGAACAATAGGAGCAGTAAAGGAGGCAGGAGCACATTCTGAAGGACATTTTAGTTGCCTACTGCCACTGCTGTCGTTGTGTTTATCATCAAACAACAAGTTTTCATCTTACATAACACGAACTAAAAACTGCTTCCTCTGCATCTCCCTACAACAATCGAAATCCTTTTAAAAACTTTTTCTCGGTAAAATAAACTGTTTATGTGATAAAGTTAATTTGATACAGTTTGTGTTTCAATTTTGTACTAATCGTTTTGTTCCGGTCTTAAATTTGCCTTTTCAAGAAACTCAATATATATCTGTAGTTGTTACTTTGTAAGTGATTAAACATGCATTGTTCAGAGGTCGACAACCCGATCATAAAAATACCTCAAGGTATCCTGGAAGGATTCGGTTTGCGAAGTAGAAAGAAAAAACTGTATTACGGATTCTACGGTATCCCGTACGGAAAGGCTGAACGATTTGAGGTTGGGAAATTTTTGGTAGAAATTACATGAAATATTGTGAAAAAAATAAGTGAAAATTTTGAACATGCTTTGCTGTCAGCTATTATTGATTAGATATATATAGCAATACTGAAATTGAACGAAATGTTGCAATGGCATACTAACTCAGGTGCATTTTTAAATTATCTTGGAATATGCATGACCTGCACCAATATTGAATATGGATTTGCATGTACACATGAATTTACACTATGCTCTGGCAAACACGGCAGCGCTGGTCGTTGGTAGTTTAGCAGAATGGAACTTCAGATCCATATTACTGTCTTTGTTCACGTTTTAGCTCCCTAAAAAAGCAGACTCTTGGAACGGTGTGCTACAAGCTACCAAAGCAAAAGAACGTTGCACACAGGTCAACAAAGTAACTAAGCGTGTTATCGGGTCAGAGACATGCCATTTTCTCAACATTTTTACTCCACGTGTATGTAATGTCAACTTTATTTTCAAATTAAGGAAAGTCCATTAAATGAAGTCTGGAAGTTGTATATAATTGAATGTATATTCGGCTTGCTTTCAGTTTCCGATTCAGGATGCCAATGATTTGAAAGGCCTGCCTCCAACAGTTCCAAAAGAACGCTTTCCGGTATGCGTTTTTTTCATTGATTTATTTTGATTCGTTTTACGCCAGTAAATAACTTGGTCTGACTTACAGGTAATCGTCTTTTTCCATGGAGGAGATGGGTTTGATTCTGGTGGTGGAGACCTTTATGGAAATAAGTATCTGGTTGATGAGGTATACATATATAATTAAATATAATTAATAAATAATCAATTTTTATAGTTATTATTTATAATATTTTTGTAGGACGTGATACTTGTTACTATTACATACCGTCTCGGATTTTTCGGCTTCGGAAATCTCGGCAATGGCATTGCAAATTTGGGTCTTCATGATCAGAATATGGCTTTGAGGTGGATATACAAGAATATCAAATTTTTTGCCGGCGATAAAAAAAATATTACATTGTGGGGTCAAAATTCTGGGTCAGCTTCTGTCCACTTTCACTTGCTCTCAAATTTAAGCAGCGGTACGTAAAACTGGCTTAAGATACAAATTATGGGAATGATATTTTAAATAACATAAAATCATAGCAATAGCATCGTTTCTCACAAAAATATAAACTAACCAACCCAAACGGGCCTAATTGTTGAAAAATATTATTATACTCGCAGTTTCATAGTAAAATAACACCCTTTCTAACTTTCTCTAATATAATATACATCATACTGTAATACTGACACAAATGCAGTTCAATTCAATGCAGATCATCATGAGATCATATATAGAAACTTGAAATGAGTTTACCAGTGATGTCGTGTAAAGTTAAGTTACAACAGGGGTAAACCAAGAATCAAATGCTGTACCAGGTCAGCCCCTGAGTCCATTCACTGACGAATAATTGTGGTTAAAATATTTCATAGTACAGTTGTTGATAATATTTGAATGAAATACTTTCCCAAACCTTTACATTTATGCATATGTGTAATAATTACTAATTGCAGTAACTTGTTTAAAGGGAACCTTTTATTTTTCAGGACTATTCTCCAAGGCCATCATGCAAAGTGGGACCGCACTTTCTCCGTGGGCATTCAACCACTCGCCTGCTGAAAAGTTAAAGAAATTGTTGAAACAACTTGAAATAAATGGATTCTCAAATCACAACAAGACTGAAATGATTACCAAACTACGACGGTTGGATGCCAGAGCAATTGCTGCTCAACGAATCGATTTTGAAGTAAATATTTGTACATTATTCCATTTATTTTAGACTACCCATAAACGAATCAACGAGAGACTTAATTTGGTATATTGACATACTCAAACAGACATTCAAGGAGGACATTCCAGTCATCCACTTTGCGCCATCAATTGAATCTGGGCCAGAGAACAGCTACAAGTTTCTGACACAAGAACCCATGCAGCTTTTGTACAGTGGAAAGGGAATCATTAATGAGGTACCTTTGATTCTAGGTATCAATGAACACGAGGCGCTGTACCGATCTCTCCGTAAGTAAACCAACTGCTTTTAACTTTTAATTCTTATATCGCAGATACCAAACAAATTATATTATCATCTAATTTGGTAAATGATTTTCTCAGCAATCCTTCGTGATTCAGCCAGAGTGAAAGCTTTGAATGAGCACTGGTCACAAGAGCTACCAAAACATTTGATGTACAAGAAAGACAGCGTCAATCAGCACGATGATTTCACAAAAGCTGTCCGAAAATTTTACTTTGACGCCAAACCTATTGTGTTCGCTGACAGTGCTGATGCCCGGGAGAGGTTGACAAATATGATTTCAGATCGTTTATTCATTTACCCGACCAGAAAAACGGCCTTGCTTCATCGCTCTCTTACAAAGGATCCAGCTAATAAGATTTTCTTGTACAACTTCAAGTACAATGGCGACTACAGCTACTGTAATGGTTTCGAGGTCAGGGAGACACATGGCGCGTGTCACGCTGGTAAGAGAAAGCAATTCTAGAATTTACTTCTCACGTTCGGTATCTTATAAAGAATGGATTTTAAAGTGAATTTAAAAACATTTTGTTCTGTCCCTGGAACGACCATTTATTTTGCAGATGAGCTTCAGTATTTGATGAACCAAAGAATCTTTTACTCCAAAATTTCCCCAGGATCTCCTGCCGACGATATTACTGAAAAAATGGTCGGGTTATGGAGCAGTTTTGCAAGAACAGGGTAACACGTAACACACTACATAAGTTTAAGGAATATTTCAATGAATGGCAAATGCTAACGCATGTTGGTTTCATACAGGGTTCCCTCTTACCATCGACAAATCCAGCCGTGGATACCTGTACCATTGAAGCATGAGGTACAAGAGGACACACTCAAATACTTCTGCATTGATGTAGAAGATCGAATGATAGACGAACCTTTCACTGATCGAATGGGTAATGCCACGCGTCAAATCGTTTGTTACATCGGTTTTCAATTAAAAAATTCCAAATATCTATATTTTTCATTGGGTTTTCTAATTTTTAGAATTTTGGGATCACGTGCCCAACCTTTCCTTAACCTTTTGACAATATCTGAATACCGCAGCCACTATACCTGTACATACTTGCTTCTTAAATCTGTGGAAATGGTCAGCTAAGTTAGCTGTTTATTTTGAGATTGTCATTGCCACTGTGTTAATCTAATATACTTATGTGTAATAGTTTTTTCCATTTTAATGAAACGTTAAACATTTGCTTGATACGACATATGAAGGATATTTAATACGTTATCGTTAAACATTGATAACTTTTTGTAAGTATAATTTTAAGGGTCGTGGAATGGAGCATCCGATAGCGCACTATAAGCATTTAATGTAGCTTTGAAGAGGTTACATAAATACGTAACATGACTAGTTAATAAGAAACTACAAAAGTGGCTTAAAATACAAAAATGCAATGTATACGCGATAAGGAATATTTATAAGTTATAGATGTATTCGCTGACAATAATGTATATGAAACACTTTTTTACTGACACTAAAGTGCATTCCAGTTTTTTTAATGTTAACCTTGATCTTGATTTAAGCGAGATTTATCATATATTTACTTGGTCTTGACAATAAAAAAAACAGCAAATAAGCCTGGATGTAAGTAATGCAAACTACTATACCAATAATACCATAATTAATATACTAAGCTCTAGTGATCTAATTCATGACAGCAATTTGTGCCATGTGTAACACTGACATGATAGTGCGATTAGATGTATCTGTATACCATTAGTTGTAACGAGGCCTTCAAAGCGTATTTAGAAGACTATACAAAATGTACACAGTCGCCCCTCGGGATACTACATCTACACACATAAAAAATGCTTGCATATTCCACCCTAGATGGGCGTTTACTGGATGATTTTTATAGAATAAATCTAACCTGGTCAAAATCCGAATACATTCGTTTGTAATGTATACCTATCATGTGTCGGCTCACAAATATATTTTAGGTTCATAATAATATATTCTAAGCAAAATCTGGTTAGCTCATAACTAAAATGCAAGCTTTTGAGAAAAGTTCATATTTGGAATAGCAAACAATATTTCTGCAACTAACTACTTTGTTTTGAGTTTACCGTTTCGTTATAAAAAACCGTTTCGGATATCTTGTAACAAGTGCATCCTAGTTTCTATTTTAATTAAATTCCCAAATAGTTGCCTGTTCCAATTTATAGGGTCCAACAGTATGGATATTATTCTGCAGAGAAAGCGCCAATGCACCGAAGAAATTCTGGAGATTAAAAGAGCTAAAAACCTTACTTGGGAAAAAATGGCACTGGCTGTTAATCGTTCACCAGTTTGGGTAACTGCTTGTTGTTTAGGTAAGGCGTAGTCTTTTCCATTTGTACGGAACATGCTCCACATTCTTATGTAGCATAAAAAAAGTAAAATAGTTGTAAAAAATGATATTACGTTCACGCTTTATGCCAATAAAGGTGAGGCCTCTATGGATGCTGTCTCAGCTCAAAAGCTAATAGAATACCTAGGTGCCGATGATAGTTTGACAGAAATTCTTATGGAGCCCCCTGTTAAGGTGCGTTTTAATTTTTATCGCGGAATACGGGAAAACTGAAGATTGATCAAATGGTTTTTAATTTTAAAAATAGGCACAGACATCAGTAGATGTACTAGTACAGCGTATCGATATTACTTTACTAATTGTCCATTTCCGATTCTATTAATGCTGATTTACCATTATTCCTAACCTTGTAGCCAAATTTAAAGTTCATTGTGAGTTTAATTTTCAATAATTGATTAAAAAGAGTTGTCTAATTATTGGAGCACCTTCGCATGTCTTCTTTGGCTGTCACGCAAGTATATTTCAATTTTCAGCTTGCCTTCTCATAATAAAAATAATAATTCATGATGAGTATTGTTTTTTAATAAAAGTGCTATTTTGTTCGTGTATACTTTAATTAATTTATTTGATTGCTCACATTCCAATCTAAATTCTATAATGTCAAATAAAAACTCTCACACTGCATGAAAGGTCTAGTTGATGTATAACTGCAAAATAATTAGTTATACAAATTCACATAGGTACATTAACTGCAGTGCACACGCGCCAAAATATTGACGTCATTCTAAAGGTCAATATAACACTAACGATAAGTCGTAAGTTGTAATAATCAACCCAGTAGATACGCAGTCTTTAAAATTAAAATCATATGCATTGTTATGTACGTAATTAATTATTATCGTTGACACCTTCATTACAAACTCAAGACATTGTGCAAATTCCAAAATCACTGCCATCCATCCATAAAAATAAACAGCTCTGCGCACCCTCACCGTACCCGGATAATATGGTTCTTTGCAAAACATCAACAATTATCCATTCAATTATTACGACGAATTTACGAATATTATGAGTTTATTTCATTCATGTGAATAGGGTAACATAAAATGATTAAAAAAGTTCATCACACAAGCAATTTCAATGCAATTTCATGTCAGTTAATACTAGACCGCAACGGTTATGCATAAAAGATTATTATATCATATTCAGACCACACAAATTGATGACAATTATTGTACCTATGTTTACTACCAAGCCTTCATCTTCATAAATGAAATGCTGCCTAGACTTTTCTATCATCCTTATCTGTTGCACTCTCACGCAAACCGCCTTTGTTAGTATCATTAAATAATATGATAATGGTAGCTATCCAGGTTAAATGTAAAAGTAATTATTTGTTGTAGTAATGTGTATTATTGCCGGATATATTTAAATAAACTGTGTAGCCCCACAATTACCTCGTAGCACACATATGTGGATTAATAATACATATACATAATGTCATAAACTTCTTTAGTAAATCCAATCCAAGACATATATTCCAAGTAATTAAATTACTGTCAAATATTATATGACATGACATCATCAGATAAGGCAGTCATATTTGTACTTTGGCAGTTGCACTACTATTAGTAATACATGGTGATAAACATACGTAACGACAAAATACTATTACGTGTATACATTTTAATGCAAGTGCATGGGGGGGATGTCTCTTGAGAACTCTAAAAAGAAGATGATCATGATAATTCAACATACATTGTACACATCTAGTTGAAGATGATTAAAGTTGGTCGCGATCGTAAAGCATAAAGAAAAAGTCAAGGACAAAATACATAGTGAGCTTATTAACCAACACGGTTCTTCTGCCTCTCTTATTAGGTACATGTATTCTGCTGCAATTAGTAACGTTACTTCGGCTTGTAATTTTACATGTAACTATACCATCTTTTACTTATACCATCATTTAATCATTTTATTTGAAACAACCCCATTCACAACACTTCTGCTTGGGTAGCTGCTATCACATACGGAGATACGGACCAGAAAGAGAAAAAAGTAGTATGGATGATGATGAGGAATCATTTACGGTTAAAATGTTTTCTGGCCGGTAACAAAATTAGATGCCATTATTCTTTTTTTAATTAAAGTAATGCAGTATGTAGACAATGTAGAAAAGAATATGCAATGATTTATGTCCCACTAACGTCATTACAACAGCACACAGTGAAGTTTGTTAAATTTAAGCAAACGCCACAACCTCGGGGGATCTTAATTTCTTGTTCCATTATCGGATAAATACATACTATCATATGGTGTTTAATATGTGGGATATTTATGAAAAATTACTGCAATATGTAGATAACAGTTATTTATTGCAATAAAGTATCCAGCAATTTTGAACACACCATAAATAAGTTAACTCGGTAGGGAAAACTAAGGAATGCAAAAGTATGCATATTGTTTTACAGGTAGAGCAAAAGGATTTTGCCAAAAACTACGATTATTGATGCTTTGATAGCGACGAGGACAATTATTTTCATTACAATAATAATGGCCATTTAAAAACTTAATTGTGAAGATTAATGGAAGAAGAATTATTGAAAAACATTTGGTAAAACCGACAGAAGAAAGAGCAAAAAGACTTGAGAAATGAGGCTACTAATGACTTCCCTGGTTGCTATAAAGCACGTGGCGTCATGCAAAATTCAATTGTAATTGCATGGGAAATTTCATCCTTTTGACTGGCCATTATTGCCAAGCCAAGCGTGCGATCGTAGGATTTACTACGAGGCTTTTTTTCATTAACAGCAGAACATTATGTGTAAATGAGATATTACAACAATGCTATGACTTATGAATTATTAGTTGCTGAAGCTGAAGCCTCTGAGTTGAACAATTAAAGCCGTGTTTTACTGAAATGAAAAGACCACATTTGAAGGGAATCACTAACCAAATTGGCAAAGATGAAGCAACCTGTAATTGCTAATAGCTTTAATATTCGTTTAAATGTACATAAAAACAATATTACTGTGGAGAGCTACCTTTTCCTATTATTGAAATTACACTTATAACCAATGCTCGACAGTAGGACTTGTACTGCGTATATTCTCGGTTCTGGGGTATAACAGCTATATAGTACCTAATATTAATATACCAGAACTAAAAAAGGCTAGACTACTTATGAGAATTTAGCCCTTCAAACTACATTTTTCAGATCCCAATGAATGTAGAGAAGATAAAAGACAACACTCAACTGTGATGTCAGTATACGTTTACCTATTAACATTAACACATTTTTTGTATTGTCATGATTCATCATGAAGAAAAGTGTCGAGCTGTAATCGTCACTGATTACATTCACCAACAGTCAGTCAAACAATCGCTGTGTATAGACAGGAATGAGCATACATATCTAGCTGCGCAAGGTTTTATTTCATTGTGTTTCCTCCAACAAAGCGCACACGTTGGAAACATTAACTGCATTTTATAAGGGGCATTAATGATCACGAATAAGTTACATAGGTAGTTACATTAAATATTTGCGTACTTATTATATATGCATCATCAACACATGCTGCTCAGTCAACAGTGTATTGTCAATCCTCTGCTACCCTTCTGCAACATGCTTAACGGTCTAGGTAAGATTTGAATGTTGGCGTTCGCGTAAACTATGCCACGAAAGTACTCACGCAAAACATATCCAACCAATAACTTCATACACAGAGTGGACTTTTTATTTTGAATAGAGTGATTCTTTCTGCTGGTGATACAACAGCTCCGTGAAGTTTTAGAACGGATTTGGTTGGAGCCATTGCTTAACTTTGGTTCAGTTTCAGCTCAGAAGTTACCTTGTAATCAACAAAAACCTTTGGTACATTACTTACTTACAAAGTGTTATGTTCATAATTGATTCGAACTAGGTACATTGTTATATTGTATCAAATGGTATAATGACAATGCCAACGTCAGTTCAGTAATGTACATTAATTGCTACATGCGGAAACTTTTTTCCCATTGTCATCCATCATCAGTGTCAGTGTCGTTATATGTGTAAATCTCTGCTTCAATAAAGACAGAATTGGAGGTTTCATATGCGGTGAATTTCCAGTTTTTGTGCATGATAATGAAATGTCTCTTGTAACCTCCATTATTTCGTCCTTAAAACAAGGAAAGTTTTAATGGCGCGTCAATTATAATTTGGAAGTGAAATATGTGCGATTTAGAAATGGAAGTTAAGTAATGGGTATCAACGGTCAGAATGAAATTTGGCGATCTTCGTACGGTGTTCACCAGAATATTGCATATTCTAAATGTGTCTATGAATCTTCTCAGCAGTGATAGGGAACAACCTACAGATCCGACAGTTCTTTTACCACTAGGATTCGACAGCAAACCTAGCATTAGGCAGGGTAGAGCTAAATTCCAAAATGACAGTGAAGTGGAGTTTTTGGAAAAGTTTATACAAATTCCAAAGGTGCAGACAGATTTGGGTGAGATTGAAGGCTATCTTATGAGAGTGGTCAGTGGGAGATACATTTATGCCTTTGAGGGAATACCTTACGCCGAGCCACCAGTGAACGAGAGACGCTTCAGGGTATTTTGAATTGGAATTCCATTTATTTTGTTTGCTATATCAGAAAATCAATTTTTCATATTTAACAAATCCATTAAAACTACACAGCCGCCTGTGCCAAAAGAGAAGTGGAATGGAACTTTACGTGCTACGTCGTGGGGTCCGCGATGTACTCAAACAAGAAGAGGTAATCTTTAACATTTGTCTGTCATTTTCCTACGGTTGCAAAATTTCATTTCCATTTTTGCCGAAAATCCTCTCTGACTTACTCCTAATGTTTCGCATTCCTCAGATAAAAACGACATAACAATTGTATACATGTACATATTTTTCTATCAAGGTGCTCGCTCAGGGTTTGTTGGCCAAGAAGATTGTCTTTACCTAAATATTTATAGTGCTGCAGTGAGTACAGTATTGCTTACAATACAATACATAGCTACTTATATAGAATTACATTTTATTTGCAATCTTAATACCTGACAATTAATCAAAACAATTAATCTTAGCTGCCTACAGGTAAAGCCAAGCCGAATTTGGCACCAACGATGATTTTCATTCATGGTACGATAAGAAATATTTAAGGTCAAACATTTGGATCTATAAGTGTATAAAATGTACATTAAAGTTTTTTTATAAATTGTGAAATCTCTTCATATTATGAAGGCGGAGCATTTCACGTGGGCAGCAGTACTGACTATGGAGCATCCTATTTACTGCAGCAAGACGTCGTGTTAGTCACTTTAAACTATAGATGTATGTTGCATAATATAATTTAACGCATTTGTGTCTAATACTGCACTAATCATTTATATTGACATATAACGTTAATAATAATTATTATTACTTACAGTAGGGGTTTTCGGTAAGCTGACCGACCTAGTGAAAATGTAAACCAAACCGGTTTAACCGAAGGATTCTGAATATCGTTTTATTGTTTTCAAAAAACTTGGTAATTACTTTGTATTGCAGGTTTTTTCACCGACGGCACCAGTAGCGCTAGTGGCAATTATGGTTTGAAAGGTGGTTCATATAAAATCTAATAGAACTACCAATTTTTCCTCCACAAGTTTTATATTTAACCGAAGGATTCTGAATATCGTTTTATTGTTTTCAAAAAACTTGGTAATTACTTTGTATTGCAGGTTTTTTCACTGACGGCACCAGTAGCGCTAGTGGCAATTATGGTTTGAAAGGTGGTTCATATAAAATCTAATAGAACTACCAATTTTCCCTCCACAAGTCTTATAAATAACTTTATTATTTAAGAAGTTAAATTGATAATTTCATGTTTGCAGATCAAAGTCTGGCTATCGACTTTGTCCACAAGCATATTGAACGGTTTGGAGGGGATTCAAAAAAGCTCGTCTTATTTGGTCAGTATGGAGTAATTTTAGAGTCAACATGATTTTAGGCATGACGTCATAAAAATTAAAATTTAATATAATTTAATTAATTTAATTAACCCAGGCCAGAGTGCAGGAGCGTCAAGTACTCACTTTCATGTTATGTCTAATCGTACAAAGTCAAAGATTTCTGCAGCTATTTCTATTAGCGGAACAGCTTTTAACACTTGGTCCTTACGACCGTCGTCAGAAATGATTCCGCTGGCTGTGCGAATCGCTACGTTAAACCGTTGCAGACCGGAACTTGGGTCTCAGTACATGATGGATTGTTTGAGGTCAAAATCTAGTGCAAATATATCTGCAACAGCATCGATAGCTACTGTATGTTTCTTTATGAATAGATTATATTCACGCACCGTTACTTTTGGAAAACCGCTAATTACCTTATTAATCTTTCCGCAGCTCATGGAACGAAAAATATTTTTACCTGTAATAGAACCTGATATCCCTGGTGCGTTTATAATCAAATCTCCTAGAAATTTGTATAAGTCTGGGCAAGTAGCCAAAATACCTTACATTTTTAGTATGACTTCAAGGGAACTTGAACTCGGTTTAGGTAATTAAAAATACACTTTGTGTGCATGGGTTATGTTATTACTAACTATCTTCCATTAAGATGCAATGAGTTTTCTTGGTGTTTGCTTAGCCTTTAAATTTGCTGGACTAGAAAGTGTTCCAATAGGAACTATCCCACTTGCAGTTTGGCCATTGGCACCACAGTTGTTAGATTTTCAGGGAAAAGTAAGCAGCGATTTTATTACAACTATGAAAATAATAAGACATTATGGCGGCGAACGGTATTTGTCGAGAAACCCAAAAGCTCTTGGACAGGTGAAAAAAATACATTAGTTTCATCAAGGTTTTACTAAATACATATCCAGCAAACAAACAACAGTTTAACGATATAATATGTTTAAAATGATTATCTGTCAACATAGATAGCAACAGACAGACATTTTTCCCACGGCATTCGAAAGGCTTTAGAATATCATTCCAAGATTGCCCCAACATACGCAGAATACTTTGCATACCGACATTTCTTAGGCTTTGCTAGTGATCTGAAGCTAAATCCTTTCGAATTTGGAACCGTTCACGGTGAAGATGTGCCTTTGTTATTCAATCGAACTGACAGAAAACCTGTGGGCCGTAATCATCAAGATTTCGCAATTGTTCAATTACTCCAAAATTTGTACACAAATTTTGCAACTTGTGGGTACGTAGTTTTCCGCGTAGTGCTTCTGTCGCTTTTATTACATTCAGTATCACAGGTTAAGTGTTATTTACTCCACTATAAGTTATTTTTAATATGCAAATTATTTTTATTAACAGAGAGCCAATATACACGTCCGAGGACTTCAAAGATCTCCGAATTTGGAACAAAGTTGACCCCAATGAAACAAAAATCAGATTCCTACAGATAGACAAAGATGTGAAAATGATAACCGTTCCAACTTTTGAAAATGCCACTAAATTTTGGAACTCTTTAAACATTGGCGATTTATAAGCATTGCAGTCAAGGATGTACTATTAAATAGTGTTGTTTTATCCAAGATTGTAGTATATTAAATTTAAATAAACAGTTATTATTTGTGTTATGTTGATAAAAAGTTTTAAATTTTTTTATTATTTGACATCATACTGAAAATGCATTAGAAGTTAGCTGGTAGAAGTTAGTATTAAACGTTTTATGTCCAAAAAACTGCCCTATCCAGGAGTTGATCGTGGTACATCCAATGTAATGTTACAGTTACAATTCGCTACCATAACCACTTTGCCAAAAGTGCAGGGCAAAATCTGCTCAAAATCTTTGATTTTGAATTGTTTTCGTTTCTATGGTATCCAAGGGATGACTTTTGCTTTCATCATAAAATGAAAATCTCGAAGTCGAGACTGAGTGAGTAAAGCAGGCGGCGACTGGCGAGTCGAGTATGCCTGATGCTATGCTGCTGCTCTACTACTGGCTTGGCTAGTAGTACTAGCCTAGTACTACTACTACTACAACTGGTGCATACTACGCACGCAATGCCCCAAAGTTACCATTCCATATGCATAGAGCTGCTTGTTGACAGCGCGAAACATCATATGGAGTATTCCAACGGTTTTCTCCACACACTAACACATACACTCGACTTGTTGTCAAAAACCCGTGCTGATCAATACTCAATATTATTATTAAAAATATCGTATGTGTATGTGACTGTGACACTTGTGACTGTTGTTGTTGTTTTGACTGAAAAGACTGATATTTGTAACGGAAGTGAAGAAGCAAAGCAGTCAGGATGGAGCAGTTAATTAAAGAGGAAACGCAGAAGCTATTAGCCAACCAAATGCAACAAGCTAGAAAACAAAGACAAATTCAGGTAACTTGAAAAAGCAAAGCAGTCAGGATGGAGCAGTTAATTAAAGAGGAAACGCAGAAGCTATTAGCCAACCAAATGCAACAAGCTAGAAAACAAAGACAAATTCAGGTAACGAAGTCGATTGACCAGCCATAACCCTGTTGTTATAAATAATAGATCCTAATAATTAGGTCCTAATTTCAAATGTTGGTACCAATCGATTCTCCCTGATGGGAGGAGGAGGAATCTAACTTTAGTTATATAACTCCGTCATCAGTGTATGTGCTTACTATTTTGTAATGAATTATATCACACTCATGCATTTGATTTTGATACTGTTTTGGCAATTACAGGTTCGTCAGCAAGCAATAGCATGGACGGAATCTACAAGAAAGAAATTTGAAGATTCCAAACAGAAAGAAATCTAGAGATCTTGCCGATGTTGTTACCAATCAAGTTCAACAAGCTGCTCTACAAAATATTGAGCATTTAACAATGTTAAACGATTTAGCAATGGCAGAAATTGGCATGGCTCATCGAGCTGCAGCCGGATTTAAAAATGTGGAAAGATTGAAATCATTGAAACGTTTAAAAAATGATGAAGTTGCAAAAAATAGGGGATCGACCGCGACGATTCGGCAATTAAAACACAATGAAGTGGAACGGTCAAAAAGCATTGCAATTATAAAACGCAAGGAGGATGTCAGAAAAGCTGAAGATAAACTATCCAAGGATTTAATTAGTAGAAAGCCATTATCTGTGTCTAATTTAAATGTTCCATCAAAGTAAGTAAAATTGGTTTCACTGATTGGTTTTTTATATAAGTACGTACCTGGGTATTTAATGTTTTAATTATCTACTAATTATAACAGGGAAAAACTGCGTCCTCCGAAATACCATCAAAGTATTGCTAATACTCTTAGGGTCGCATCTACCGATGAAACCGGTACTACACAAAAACAATCATTGCCAAAACCAACTAAAAGTAAATCCGAACATAAGGTGGGGTTTAAAAAACCGACATTATTAACTAGAGATGCGTCTGATCCTACTTTAATTGATGAGAGGCAATCAACAGAATCTAAGGAAGGTATCTTAAAAACAATGATTCGAATAAAAGCTACAGCTGCATCTCGAGCAAACACTGAAGATACGCCTGTGAAATATATATTAACGGGGTACATGTTACGTTCAAAGTATATGGACGCAACAAGAGGTATACGACGGACACCTTCAGTACCATCCACGGTGCGATATTTTGACGCAACCATTCCCAAAAGTGAAGTTAATTATATAGCACCTGAAGGTTTAGCGGTCAAAGAATCCAGAAGTAGTCCTGATGCTTGGGAAAAGGGAAGAATATCGTCTGAACAGTTGCTACAACAGCGTCAAGACGAAGTCTTGAAACGAGAAGAAATCACACAGAAAGCTGAAGAAAGAGGAAAGATGGCTCTGAAAAAAGCTAAGTTGGAAAAGGAACTGAAAAAAGTAAGAAAGGAGCTTTTAGAAGAAATCGAGTTTGAAGTACTTGGTAGTGGTTCACAGAAAGCCATTCTTGGACTGGATGAAAGTGAGGATGTTGCTGATTCTACAAAAATTCCAAATCCGAATGAAAGTCAATCATCAGATGAATTTTTAGGAGTAGACTCAGATGAAGAGTTTGTATTTCCTACTCCAAAACATCCGACGCTAAGGAGTTATGATGTACTCCATGACTCTACCCGAAATAACGATATAATTTTAGAACAGCAATCGATGTCTAACAAGGGGCTTGGCAAGCGCATAGAAAGCCGAACAAGTCGAAATAAGTCACAGTCAAAAATATCATCATCCTCTGGTTCTGATCAGAGTCCAATTAATTTAAAGATAAAACAAATAACTGATTCATCACAGAGTCAGCCCAATCGTTCTCGTACATCTGGTCATGACATGCCAAATTCAGACGAAAGCTCTGCTTTGATGAATTTAAAAATAATAGGAAATTCATCTAGCACTCCTCCCCATACTGACAATTCAATGAGCTCAACAGCTTCAGTACCGGTCCAGTCCACGGGGCGATATTTGGACGAAAGCATTCCCAAAAGTGAAGTTAATTATGTAGCACCTGAAGGTTTAGCGGTCAAAGACTCCAGAAGTAGTCCTGATGCTTTGAAAAAGGGAAGAATATCTTCTGAAAAGTTGCTACAACAGCGTCAAGACGAAGTATTAAAACAAGAAGAAATCACACAGAAAGCTGAAGGAAGGGGAAAGATGGTTCCGCAAAAAGCTAAGCTGGAGAAGGAACCGTCAAAAGTAAAAAAGGAACTTTTAGAAAAAATCGATTTTGAAGTACCAGTCAGTGGTTCACAGAAAGCCATTCTTGGACTGGATGAAAGTGAGGATGTTGCTGATACTACAAAGATTCAAAATCCGGATGAAAATCTATCATCAGATGAATATTTAGAAGTAGAATCAGATGAAGAGTTGGTATTTCCTACTCCGCAACATCCTACACTAAAGAGTTATGATGTACTCCATGACCCTGCCAAAAATAAAGATATAATTTTAGAACAGCGATCGGTGTCATCAAGTTCAACAATAGCCGAAATAAATGTGAAAACAACTTCAGCTAATGCCATTCGATCCGATCACAAGATATCATCACTTCAAGATTTGCAAAGCAAAGCACAGGAGCAAGAAAAACTTTTGAGCTCTACTAGTTTAAGTGATTTACAAAACGAAACAACAAATTCTTCCAACAAAGTAGAAAGTCCATCAACAGAAACAAGCGATTCAATCCCTCAGTCTAAAGTGAGACTTGTCAAGCGCATAGAAAGCCGAACAAGTCGAAAAAAGTCACAGTCAAAAATATCATCCATCTCTGGTTCTGATCAAAGCTCTGCTTTAATTAATTTAAAGATAAAACAAATATCTGATTCATCTCAGAGTCAATCCAGTCGTTCTCGAACATCTGGTCATGACATTACAAATTCAGACGAAAGCTCTGCTTTGGTGAATTTAAAAATAATAGAAAATTCATCTAGCACTCCTTCACGTACTGACAATTCAATGAGCTCAACAACAGACTATTATAGTCCCCCCGATGGGCCATTTACATCAACTCCAGATGGAAAATTACATCCCAAAACATCACTTCATAGTAATGAAGAAAGCCTAAACGAATTAGATCGAATGAATGATGCTAAAAGCCGAACATTGTATCATTACCTCAACAAATTTTTGAAACGCAGGCCAGAAAGCATAGACAACTTGCCTGTTTCGTCTTCATCATCGTCTATTATTCGTGTAGACTCGGATGTAATTTCATCGGAACATGGAAACGAGACACGGTCAAGTACATCAAGTCATAAGTCTACCTCTATCTCAGATTCCAACAATAGCTCGAATAATAGCAGGTCAGTTTTACACAGCGACAGAACTGAAGATGATTCGGGTTCTACCATTGCTGCAACGACAATTAAGGCTGGCAATGTTGTCGACAGGAATACTACAACTGACACTAATTTTTCGCGTAGAAATGTTAGCAATGCTGAAAGAAGCTCCAATGATAGTGGAGAACTAACTTCAAGTGACTCACTTACTGGTTTACTTAGGGTTCTCAGTAGTCATCAAGAAATAGAGAGAAAACAGCTTGAGTATCTCAACATCCGTGATGATAGTAGTTCATATGAACATACTCCACCCCCTAGTACAACAAGTGACAACGTTACTATTAGAAGCAATCAACAAAGTAATGTCATGCTCGATAGTAGCGGAGGCTCGATTCCTGATGTAAGTGCTATCTTACGTGACTTAAGAAGCAGGGCTAGGCAGACAAGACCGAAGTCGTCTGGTTCAAGTTCGTCTAGTTCTCGCAAATCTGGACCAGACAAGGAGACGAAACGTTCAGTAGTCATCAAGAAATAGAGAGAAAACAGCTTGAGTATCTCAACATCCGTGATGATAGTAGTTCATATGAACATACTCCACCCCCTAGTACAACAAGTGACAACGTTACTATTACTAGAAGCAATCAACAAAGTAATGGCATGCTCGATAGTAGCGGAGGCTCGATTCCTGATGTAAGTGCTATCTTACGTGACTTACGAAGCAGGGCTAGGCAGACAAGACCGAAGTCGTCTGGTTCAAGTTCGTCTAGTTCTCGCAAATCTGGACCAGACAAGGAGACGAAACGTCTTGAAAATCTTGATGATATGACACCGGTAAAGTTGTGGGAAACACCTCCTCAAGTAAATCAACGTGGATCTAACGGAACTGAAAAATTGTCGGCAGTTTTTGAGAACCTTATCGACAAGTGGACCAACCTGCGAATAGAAAAGCCACCACCTGGGTAAGTATTTCAATGAAAGTCCTGAGATTGTATCCTGGATATGAATATAGGTACACAAGTAAAACAAATGTTTATTTTATTTTTCAAAGGACCCCTAACTCTGATAAAACTCAGGATGAAAGCTGAAATATAATTGCAGGATATCCGGAAGATGGTCCCGTTCTTTTGTCTGCATCACCTAAGTGTCATTAAAAATTCACCGTTGTCGTTTCACCGTTTCAGGTTACAACAAAGCCACGGCGGCACCATGTTTTTCGTGCATATTGTATGCATCTTTTGTTTGTTATTTGGTGCTACGGAGAGGAAATGATTTTGTTTTATGTTACATGTGACGATGCTACGCTTATCGTTATTAAGTTAAAGACTGATTTTATTTTTGCCCCTGGCAGATACTCTGTGTTCAATCTGAAAAAGAATGTATCCTTGTATTTACTAGTATTTGGTATGCGTTTTAATCTCACGAATGTAATATTGTTTGCGTGGAATGAAATGTTACCAAACGAAGAAAATATTTTTTATTTCGCCCTTTATAATTTTGTAAACTTTTAGAATAATTAATGAGGTTAAAGTAAAGTACAATCAAGTGTTTAATATGTGGTGTTTCCTGTGAGCAATTTTTTACTTTTTAACTTTGGGAAAACAGAAAATGCAAAAACATTATTCAGGTTCACAGTTATAGGCTAAATGACGATGATAACAGAATAGTTTTGTTTATGAAACCGACTATGGCGGCCTGATGCTAAAAAATATTGTGTTAATAAATAAGCGTCTTATGAAAGTGCTCGATTATTGATTAATGAAATCATGAAAGCCTATTTATGGCTTTTTAACATTTCATGAATATATATTGGAATCCGAGGGATCATGATAAATTATAGCCAGGATCGTTGTAGCATGTCGCCCAACGTATCTGAGTTCGTGATTCAACGATTTAAAATTTAACCCTTCCTTCAGCGAGAGGAACCAATATAAGGGAAAGTACAAGGGTACAATGTACACGATGTATTTACAACGTTTTGCCCTGATGCTTTAAGAATACCAACTTTTGTTGGCACGCGTTTCATGGCTGATTAATACCTAGTGTGAGTTAATTTGATTCATACAACAATTAAGGTACTAAAGGTATTGAGGTTTTTATACTATACCTCTTTTCATACGTCTCTGCGAACAACAACCATTTCCCAAGGGAAGGTTGAAACTTGCGTGAAACTTTGGCTATTGACTTTGAATCTCTCTGGTTTCTCTGGAATCTCTGTTGGTTTACTTATCCTTTGTTTATCAATCATTACATTTTCGTCATCGTACGACATCATTTCATCATTTTCGTATCGTAGTAGTAGACGCTTGCATTGCGGCATGGCACAACTTTCTTTGTTATACATCATTTAGAAAAAGCGGAAAGTTTGTTTGTAATATGCATGTGTTATAAATTCTGTTTTGTATCCTACGATTCAAAGTAGTGTATTTTCACCACAATTAAGTACGATTTTAGAACACTAATCTATCTTTTATGAAGGAAACCTTTTGCATTTATCGAAAACGGGATGAAAACTTACAAGAATTAATGAAAGCTGCCTTTATTTCAAAACAGCACACAGGCACTACCGACACGCGAAAAATCACATTTACCATAACATGAACATGGCAGATGATATCACCCAAGACATAAATAATGTTAAAATCCTTATTAATTGTCCAAATTGTTCAAATAAACTGGGAGTTCGTGTCAGCTCTAGTTCTATTAGTCATTCAGATGCAATTGAGTTAAATGATCCAGTAAAATTTGCGATGTTGCCGGACGAAAGAGGCGCGGGTGAGAAGATTCCTAATGATCTTGAACAAAATCATGCCCGAGAAAAGTTGCACTTCTTACAACCTGTAATATCTGACAAGAATAACAATGTATCTTATGCCGTGTTGAAAGGATCTGCTTCGTCTCCTCAGTCCACAACATTCGGTATTTGCAAAATCACGCCCTAAAACACACGATTAATATTGATTAATAATATGATACGTATTTAATGCAATAATGCAATGTACGAAAATAAATTTAAATACCTACATACGGAATTATACATGGTATCATGAAATCCATAGAACGCCAACACAATGGTACTACTATTAAGGGTTCCAAGTCCCAATTGTGTGGGAAATCGGTTGGGGAAAACATAATTTATTTTGATGCTGTCACAAATATTTACTCCTTTTCACCCGAAAACAATTTGGAACATGATGAAATTGTTGAAACACAGCAACTATTACGCTCTCAAAGTTTCACAGTATTTCCTTCAATGCTTCCAACGTGGAGGGATGACGTTGCGGACAACAGCAAATGTACGTCGCTGTAGAATGATTGGAATTAGTGTGTATAGAAAACTAACATGCATTTTACGTTTGAAAACTCATTTCTTGACTACTTTTTTGCGTATTTCAGTTTGTGACCAAAAATGTCATAAGCTTCCATGTTTTCAAGCTCCAGTCTTGCAACGGTTAGGAAATTCTCAAAGTGAAAGTTTACATTTTGAAGACCTAAAAGTAGGAATAGACAAAGTGGACGCAGCACCGCTTTACGATTCACCTTCAACAACGAGTTGTGAGAGTAATAGTAATGAAACAGAAGGAGATGGTGTGAATTGTTTGGCGTCTCATTATGCCCCCAAGTCACTGATGACTTCACGAAACTCCAATAATCCTACAACAATTTCGCTTAAAACTTCAAGCAAAACAGTTGAAGACCATGGACGGATGGCCCACGAGGCATTAATTAAAAGTTCAGTCGATGGCAATTGTGAAGGTCAAGACATTCCAGAATTTAGACAAG
>JAHZNB010001016.1:0-21066 GCA_027744295.1 Callyntrura guangdongensis | reverse complement strand
TGCCAGCGTTGTTTAAAAATTAAAAGAATGATTTTCTAAAGGCAAAAGTAATAATTATAAACTTTTCAACAAAGTTTGAAACCATTTTTTGAGTTATTTTGTGAGAACGATGCAGAAGGCGGACGGACGGACACCAGTGACAATTTTATGTTAGTTCATCAAATATCAATAACATTTATACAGGGCATTTAATGCATCTGTCTCTTCTCAGATCTATTTACGTTCTTTACGATATGCAACCACAAGCTGAAGCCAGACTCCGATTTGAAATGGAATCCTATATGCAGATGCCGTTGATGATTTTACTTTTTAAAATGCAGTCCTGCATGTCTGCATCAAAGCTGTTTACAAAATGTTTGTTTTTAACGTCGAAAACATGGCATATTTGCACATTAGCACAACCATAATAATAACAAAAAGCCACACACACAACTGTATCAATGCATGAAGAAAAGCACTGCTCGAGCTGCAAGTAAAAAGAAGATAAAGGAATTGGGTGACCCAATTTCCTCCTACATATGGACACATACAGATGTATAAACATTTCATCACAATATATAGGACAAAAAACAAATAAATTAAAAACTCGGGCGTAACGCTTGCATCTTGCCACATGCAACATTTATATTTTATATCGTCATTACCGATTTTCATCGTTACACGCTCAGGCTCCACACAATTCACCATGATAAACGCTTTCTTCTGTGACACACATTTAGCTAATTGACCAGTTCACCGGAAAATGGGAACAGGAAAGAAACTTTTAAAGGAAGGTTAACAAAATCATTTGCAACGCTGTCTTTGAAAGAAAAGCTTCAACAATTCAGACAAAAAAGGACCCCTCCACTAAAAAGATTCAATAATCTACATTACTGTCGTACTTTGTCCATTCACGATATGACATTTTACCCCGACATTACACGCTAAAACACACGTAGCATCAGCATTCATCGACTGCATTTTATAGACCAATTTATTCCGATAATTTTGTGGAAAAGAAAGAAGGCCCACGAACCCCGTAACTGTTGTGTTGCATGCTATGTTGTACACTTCCACTTTCCTCCGAGACATCCAACGTGTCTCGTACACGAACGAGCTAAAAACTAAATCATGTTAACCTTAATAGAAAACGGATTTTATGTATTATAATATAATTTGTACTTTAGTAGATCTTTGTATGGAAGACGTGTTAGAAACTGTCATCCTAAAGATATTACTTTCCTTTTGCTTGACTACAAAAAATTATTTTTAGGAGGACGGTCCACTTGGCAAGGGAGATACACAGACTTTTACACATTGGATAAGTGGTGTGCCCCGGTATGCTTGGCTGTGTTATGGATTGGTATTAAAGAACCGACAAAGCGTCTATACATTGTACATTTGACTGCTATACAACTTTCTAAGCACACGCTATCACTCGCCTGAGAGCATCCTGGCAAGTGATGCTAACAAATTCACAACCGCTGACACTTGCAGGTTCCTTATGAATCTCAATATATGTAATACGTATATAAACATCCCGTATACTTATGATCAGGTTGAAATTTTGTTCACGTTGATGAAACAAGAGTGCGAAAACAGGGATGTGTTGTACAAAACATTCATTTATTTTTTTCCGTATCTCCATGCATAACAAATGTAGTAAGTTGGACGTTGGGAATTTGTGATTTTTTTAGCTTAAGTTGGACGGGAAGGAAGTTGCAAATTTTTCCACTATGCATACAATTTATTGAATATTATTATGTAAGCTAGTGCGGATCTACGTTTTGTCAGTAGTACATACATTGTTGATGCTTGGTACTTAATTTTTTTTACAGCAATGTGTATCTCGGAATCGGTATCTGATCGGAATGAGTCAGAAACGGGATAGATGCATATAGACTAAACTGACGCTTTGCATTTTACTTTATGAATTTTTCCTTCCTCTTTCTTCACGTTTTGCAAACCGTGATTATGTATGATGGTGGTGATGCGGTAGGATTCTTGTTCGATGTACTTTGGCATGACATTAAAAACAAAAATAAACGTAGTAGTTAAGTTCAAAACTCAATTCTGTTACGTATGCACAAACCCCCCTCACTTTGCCATAACATATATTCCAGATATTTGTTGCAAATTTTTTTTGCAAACTTTTTTTTACACTTGGTTCGATTATCGACATCACCAACAACAGACTACTCCTCTTCCCGTTTATTCACACTTTTGCGTAATATTCCGTCTCGGTCCACTCACTCATCCACACAGTTTCTTCTCCTTTGGAACTGAACTTGGTAATGGTGAAAACATAATAGGTTAACCTATAGATAAACTCTTTATTTTCCTGTGTAGTTAAATTAGGGTCAAAAAGGAAAAATCTTTTTACACGATAAATTGCATTAGCTTAGTAAGTGAAAGCGAACGGAAAGAGAGAGAAAAACAACGACGAATTATTGTGTAATAAACGAAACTTTTCTTTTTAGAGACGTTCCATTCTACTTAAGGTATCTACTCCACCTTCCAGTGAAAGTATTATATTGTGACCGTATTTGTGAGAATATTCACAGGAGAAAATCTGAAAGCTGGACTCGTCACGTATCAGTAAGATTTTACCATGTAACTTTCTTGATTTCAAAATAATAATAATAAAGCACGTAATATTGAAGAGTAATCCCTATATCTATATAACTAACCCATGTCTCTATATGTAGCAAGCTTGCAGGCAGTAAAATCTCCTTTCATACTTTCATCTTGCCGGACATGATTATTATTTACCCGTTGCTCAAGTGAATGACGTCGAAGAACTAAAAGTCCCTCTAGAAAATTAGTTATAAAAGGCTGTAAACTACTTTTAATCTTGTTACATCCAATCGTAAGCCTTTGCATGAAAACGAACTTGCATGCACGAATCACGCTGCTGTGTGTTTCTAGAGAAAAGTTGTGAAAAGGAAGCATGTCCAATGATTGTGCGACCAGATGAAACAGCCTCAGGCTGACTTTATTGTTCCTTTTTATTTCAATAGGTATAGCATGTATGTATAATTCATATTCAGTGGAAATACAATGTAATATATCAGTGGATAAAGTTCAATCATCAAACGAGAGGTAAAGCTAGTTTTCGTTAGTCGGTGGGCGTTCAGGCCTCGTCCCTCGTCTTAATATCATTTCTTTTCTCGCATCTTTTTTACTCTTTTAACAAGGTTATTGAAAGAGATATGACATGAGCTGGGAATAACAACTCCATAATGCGAGTACATGGAACGTCTATATCATTATGTCCTTGCCTAGTTTTCATGAGAAAAAGTAGTAGTAGTAGTAGAGAGAGAGAGATGTGGGCTGACGCCGAGATGCATGGTTGTTTCCCTGTAAAAGTAAAGTGAATGAATTGCTTGAAGGTCTTTCTAAAAATAAGGCATATAGTCATCATGCTCGCTTCTCGTCATTTTTTCCCCACAAGACAACATGGAACATTCATGAAATTAAAGGGGAAAAGAAATTCTACCACGAAAATAAAAAATATTCCGAGAAATTTTTTGTGTAGATTATTACGTTATGTGTTTCTTTTAAAAATTATAAATGCTAAACGACAGTGAGATGCATGTAGCTGTGGATATACCTACGTATGGTATGCATTTATGGATATAAGCAGGGTCTCCTTTTAGTCAAGAAAAAAACTCATCAAAGTGGTTTTGCATGTTGTTAAATAACCTTTAGTTTTTTAAAATGCATCCAACAACGTCTTCTTTCGTTGTATATTTAAATTCATAAACACAAAAATTCCGTCACACATTGACATAAGCATTATGGCGACTTACTAAGAAACGCTTTTGGCAGTCACTGTAGTCGGTGAAATTTTTCATAGTGACTTTTTTCAATTCGCAGTAATGATTGGAAAAAAGGCAATAAACTGTAAAAGTATGTAGGCATAGTACATGAAAATTCTCACGTCACACGTCGTTGTATGCATTTCACTTTTGTATATGTAAATAGGTAGTTATTGGTAAAAGTCGGTCATGACCACGAAGATGGAAGAAAAAATGTGATCCTTCAAATCCCAGCTTGAATCTGAAGCTAGGTTTAATCTTTACAGTATAGTAAAAGAAAAGAAAAAAATAGGGCCATTTTTGCTAAAAGGCAGATAAAACATTTTATAAAATTGCATGCAGTAAATTGCCCCGATGGGAAATTGGCCCTCCCAGACAATATAGTACGACACAGACAGTTTTTGAATTAATTTTATTCGTTCACATGAAATGAAATTAGCAAGTTTACAGCAATTTTATGCGATACGTGTGATATCAGCCATCAGCTATAAGCCAACTTTCATAGAGATAAAATTAGTCTAACGTATAAACTCATCAAATTGCATTAAATGTATAAAATTGACAAATATCCAAGGGCAAACTTTCCTAGAATCAATTAAAACACGTCAGCTGAGCATTGCATCGTTAAATGTGCAATTTTAATTGTTGTTGTTGCTGTTGTGCCGTCTTTGTTTCCTTCCACTTTTGAAAATGTGTCTTTTTTTCGTTATTTGCAAGAACCTATTTTGTTCAACCAACATTACGCAGCTGTTTTATTAATTTATTAGATTCCGTTATTTTGCTTGCAACAATATCAGACAAGTGTACCCCGCATCACAAGAACTAGTGTAATTATCACAAGTGTAATATCGATGGCAGTATGTCCGTATGAACGCCAATGCCATTGCCACATGTGCTGTTTTGTTTTTTAGAAATGAACAAATGCCCACAACAGCAGCAGCAGCACCGGATTCACTCATTGACACGGTGAACAAAAGATTATACGGTTTCCTAGATGAGTAGCACATGGCTATATAATGGGGTTTTGAGCTTTTTTCTCATTACCTTCTAACTTACAGAGGTATTGTGACGATCATGAACATTATTATTGGCTGACGCTGCAGAAATGCATCTCTTTCTTTACATAGAAGATAAAGCAATTTTTCTTAATCTTTCGTTGTAGTAGGGTTGCCTCTGTTTTGTTTTTGTAAAAATCAGCACAAGGCAACGTTACAACCAGCAAATTTTTTTCTTCAACATTCCAAATAGTAAACACATGATACTTTTTTGCAAGTTCCCATCATACTACACATCCGTTCCAAATGAAGAGAACGAAAAACAGTCGTTTCTAAACCACACTTTGAAAACTACAAAACGCTTTTGTTTAAATCATTGTGGTGTCGTGTTTGCTCTATATATACAAAGAGTAAAAAAATTGTAAGACGTTTTCATACTTGGATGCAACGGACAGAGAGCTTTGTCTTTAAGATCTTTCAATACACTCACAATATACACAAATTCCACTTTTTCTAGAGCATCTTCGTCGTCTTGATATCCTGTAACAAAAAAAATTGTGCAAACTACAACTTAATTTCCTTATTTGCTGCCTGAGGTTGGCCGAGTTGACGAGTTTGATCCTCAGTTGTGGTCGGCAATTCTCCAGTTGCACTGCTACAACCACAGTTAAGACCGACCTAAGCTACCAAACCGACGACCATCGGTCTTGAAGCAATTTCGTCAAAAATTTGATCCTCATTCGAATAAAACAAGTAAAACTGCCGTTGTGTATCAAATTTTTATTTTATCATTCTGTACTGTATCTGTTATAAACATTTTTTTTAAATACAGCTTTGCTACTTTTTGTGTACACTAAAAGCTACATTACCGTGACCAACTGACCTATAATAACCATTAAAGACTGTCACAAGTTGAAGCATACAATAATATTACAAGTTTCTGCATCATTTGTCAATTCAGCTTTCAGTGGGAGGGTGAGAGAGAGCAAAATCATTTGGTATGTTGTCTGCTGTACAAGAGTATTTGTTAAAAGTTTAAGCTTAAAATTGCATGAAAATACTCAAATCAGAAATTGTGAAAATGTAGTTTGTTGTTCAGTTAGAATGCACACACGCACGTTAACGACGAGAAAAATTAAAATAATTTTTTCAAATGGTTTGAGTCATATTTGTAAAACGCAATTTCTGTTGATGATGTAATCTCTAGTGTTATTATTGTTCATTTAATAATTATATTTTTCCATTTTTCAACTTAATGTTTTCTTTTTTTTGTGATTTCCCTTTTCTGTGGTGCTCCTTGTGAATATGTGATGTGTGCGGGGGCTGCTACAATTACTCGGCTGCTGCTTTCATGTGCATCTACTGCCTGATGATGGCACTGTAATCACAATGATTATTGGTGATCCTCTTGTGTGTATCCGCTGTACGATACATACACATTTGCCATCATTGCCAATAAAAATAATTTTTCATCGCTGCTGTGTTGACTTTCACTGTCCCGCACTGTATGTTCACCTCTCGCTGCCTGTATAAAATTCATCCTGATCGCTGCTATTACTGCACTCAATTTACTTCACGTGTTGCACTCTTTGCTACTACCAAATTGCACTCAACCCAATTATCACATCAGCAATTGGCTCTTACCGTCTAAATCGCGTCCTCGATCAACTCGACGAAATGGCTTCTGCTGTTTCACCGAGAGCTCCCCTGCTAAACGCCGCTTTAAATGCTCCTATTGAATTTCTCCCAGTGACGCGATTCCCAGATGAACGAACTGATGCTTTGCAAAAGTTGGCCGTGGAGAAGGAGAAGGAGCGGGAAGTTATTCAAAGCCAGGTGGGTTGTACCTTCAAAGCTTAAAATTTTCCTTCCTGTACTCTATTGACATTTATGGCACCACACCGTGCAAATTTGATGTGTAGGCTGGAGACAATGACCTTAAGCCAACTTTTGATTTTTTTTATAAAAAAAACCTTAGCCTTACAGGACAACTCCATTGATTTACCCGACTCCAAAAACCAAACCAGACATGGTAGATAATAAATTGAGTGGGAAAAAGCCAACAATTTTTCGACCTCTTGAGCAGACGGTATATTGCATAGTTGCCAGCATTTTTATGAAATTCTAATGACATCTTGCTTTCATGCTGACCTTTTAAATATGGTTTTTATGTAACGTCAACACTGTTTATGCGTCTAATTTGTCTAGAACGTTATTGGAAATTTGAATGCAAACCAAGCTGTGGTTCACAGGCAGCTAAATAGTCCCAAACCACTTTACTCACAGCAGAATGTCGCTGAGGCTGTTTACGTTCAAACTGGCTACAATTTGTATGATTCTGCATTTACTTTTTAGAGTTTTGCTTCCGTCTAAGCTCTCTTTACATGGCTTTCATATCAATTCTTGTTTCCTCGCAAATTTTCAGAGGACCTCAAGCCAGGGCAGCTGCCATTTCTCAACAGCGATCATTACCACAGGCGCAAAATATTCCCCCTCCACAGCCACATATGCCAACAACTGGACCTGTTCACATGACCCCGGATCAGCTTCCTGAGTTCAACCCACAGAAATCACCAACATTCAGAGCAATTATTGAGATGGAAGGTTTGGGAACACTTCAGCCAGCACCCAACACTCAAACAATAAAAGCGCCTGCAATTACACAAAAGCTTCCCCATTCTACCGCTCCAACATCTCAAGTAAGCTTTTAATTCTATTACAGTTGTTGTAAAACTTTTCTCGTTCCCTTTTCTCAAAAACTTCATAAATCATTTTCAAAATTGGCATTCAAATATATGCTGACGTGACTTTTTTCAGCAAAAGTTTGAAAATCCATATTACTCATTTGTCCTGTTAAACATGTTTCAAGACCTCATCGTCCTCTATTTTTCCCCTACTGACTCTCTATAACACAGATCTGATATTTTCCTGTTTGTTTTTCACAGCTAAACTCCGTTGGAATGCCAAATGACCGTATTGCACAGAGCCACTCTTTCCGGCGCTTGATGCTCAGTTTGTCTGAGTGAGTGTGAAAGAAGGAAGGAAGGAAGGAAGGAACCAGAGACACATGAAAATTTTCACTTTCTCAATTCATTCATATTCATGAGAATTATGAACTGGGTTTTGCCAGCACATTACATTACACACATACATTACATTGATTTCATTTACTACAATAATGGACTGGATTAGCATGCTTTCGATGCATGCGAATCATCATGTTCTGCTTTTCTGATAAAAAAACTATAAGTTATTGATATTTTCAAAACGTACTACTAAGTGGATAGTAAATCATTAACAATTTCAGCATTATATTTATGACCGTAAATAAAATAATGTGTATTATTACTTGATTAAACGATGAAAAAGTATAGTACTTTATTAGATGAATGATATCTTTCTTACATTAAATAGTTCAACAGCAAAAACTGCAAACTACCAACCCACAGCTTCGGTTAATTACAAGTAGCATATTACTACATTATTGATTTATTACTACTGGCATTATTTCATCATTCAGTTTTATTTTCACATTCATAACGGTATTCCAAATTCTTGTGGATTAAAAATACACACTATTGTACTATTCAAGTATATTGTTACCGGTAATGTTAATTATTATTAGTAAAGAAAACTCGATTTCAATCGTACATAAATTATCAATTAATTATTAAAATGACATAATGTAATCGTATAATACCTAGCGCTAAATGAGTTACCTGTATTCATTGTTTTAGATTAGAAAGGTAAGAACAACAAGAACAAGAAATATGTCTTACTAAACATGGTTTAAGATAATTATAGATAGTTGTGTACAAGCAAAATGCATCTGTAAAGTATTTTTTGTTTCTTATTAAGCAAACTAAATGTGTATCATCTTCAGCTAACACTCAACTTGTTGGAGAAAACGTAAATAATACCAGCCATTGTTGTTTGTTTGACAGAATACGTAAATTATAATAAAAACGATTGTTATGTCATGACGAAGGGCAAGGAAAAGAATAAAGGTTTAAAAGCAGCTTGTGAACTCGCATTTTTTTCTTCTTTTATTGCATTTTTCTAAAAAGCCACTGTCGGATCTTAGTAATTAGTGAGAGCAGCTGCAGCTCTAATCGTCAGTGTAAACAAGTTCCGCTTTTCACTTTAATAATTCGATGTGAATAGAAAGGTTGTGAAAGAACAACCTTAGAAGTGCATCTCTCCTAATGGGAATGGTAATTTATACTTTGTTGAGAACATAAACATTATTCTATGATCATTGTCCACACTCCACACCACCACGGGGCCGGCTGCTGTCTTGTTATTTCTCTTCTGTACGAAGTGAAAGAGAGGAAAAAGGGAACATTTATATAGGAATGCACTTGTATCTGGCACCAAAGTATACAAAGTTATTGTTGTTTTGACGGCAACAGAAGTAATGCTATATCAGGAAATACATCATATAGTGTATTTCCATAAAGCTAAATAAAACTAGCGAAGCCGTACTAATAAAGTCTAAATAATTAAGATAGACACTTTCTCTTGAATTAAATTACTGAATATATTTATTATATCTTCCTGTCTACATTTTCGTTTAAACGGTGCGGTCTGTGAGTGTTTCCTTTTGGCATCTAATCTCACTATCCTTTTGCCACAAAACCGCACATACTGGAGAGGTAAAATTACTGTATCGGAAAGAATTGTCGTGTAGTTGATGCCACACAAACCTCATCTGTATACAGCTACACGAGTGAATTAAATACAATATACGCGAAAGAGTTGTTCATGTTACTAAATTTGGGCGTAATGAATAAATAAATGAACAAACATCTTGGCTTCCCCCAGCAAATAGGCGTAATCCGTAGTCTTTCATGAAAAATGTATTAGGGCATATAAAAGGGAACGGGATTTTGTACATGAAACGAAGAAAATAAGGACCACACATTTTGGCCATACACCATGAGCGTGACAAGATCCAACAGCTCAGCTCTTATTTACGGTAAGTAACAGGGGGAAAGTATGGAGTTTATTTACGGGAACGGTGTGCGAAATTTGAGGGAGACTCTCTCTACCTTGTTTGGACTTCTCGTGTGGAGAATTGAATACAAAAGAGTTTAAAAAACCAACGGAGCCCGAGGAGAAAAAGAAGATTGAGTTGAGGATGGTGATGAAATATAAAGCCAACACACCTTTCATTTCTCTTTTTACCATTGTCCCTTCTTTTCTGACGATACCGACGAATTTCGGAGAGAAAATCTGACGGAGCAGGTCAGATTCATGGGGATACATGGAAAAGTGAAAGTTTCTTGAGATATCATTCTGGCATAGAGCATGGCGGCATGTAATGTACGCACACTTTTTTTTAGCACGGTCGGTTAGGGGCGCAAGAAGGGGAGAGAGAGATAGCGAGTGAAATTGGAAGTCGGTGCTCCAACAACGAAAAAAGTGTTCACTCCCTCGTTCCCTGCCTTTCTTATAACTTTATCGTCTGTAATAGTGTAACGGTAGTCAGCTGGAATTAGGGAAATGCTTTCTCTTTCGAAAAAAGAAGAAAGCAATATCTCTTGTTCAACCATTTGATTTCACTTGACTGGTTACGCAGATATAGCCGTAGTGTATCTCTTGCAGTAGGAACAGTTGTAGTTTAGCTAGCAAGCTGTTTACTGCGAGTTGAGAAAGCGGCTTTTAAGACAACCTTGCAGACACTTCCATTCACACACGCTTGCAAACGCTCTAACTGCACGGAGGAGCACTGGAGCAAAGTGAAGGCTTTTGATATTCTTTGGTACTGACAGTGGTAGGGTTTTGGTGTCACCATTTAGCAGAAATATTCTGATAGTTTCCTTCTCGGGTGGCAAGTGAAAAGGTAACGTGTACAGATAGATCGATAGATTAAAATGGAACGATTTCTGGAGTTTGCACAGACAGCGTTTCCCACCCGATTTCTAATTCAGTTAACAAGATTTGTTTCCATTAAATATTTACAATTGGTCGACTGTCTTCATACAAGATGCAATCCCATCCCTTTGGCCCTGTTTCGGATATTGTTTGGTAAGGGTTTCTTTCTGCCTTTTGTATTCTGTAATTATCATTATCGACATTGGTTTCTGTATGCCTCGTCGTTTTGGTGTATGTAACTTTCATCTTTGGTTCTTCTGCCGTTGTTTTCCCATGATAATAGTGATAATGCTTTCTAGCCTTAAAGTGTTGTATCAAGTTCGTGCGGGTAGAAAATGGCTATTTACGATTTTCATACTCTGACTCTCTCCAGACAGACATCTTGTAAGCTCTCAAAACGAAAAGGAGCACGTTCACAATGCATGCATACATATATAGATCGATTAATCTGTAAAGTTTTGCTCTTAGTGTATTCAAGACATGTGCGCGGAAGCAGACTTTCGGGTTGATGTGAAAAGAGAGTTCTTTTATTTCCTCTGTTTTGTATTTCGCTACAGAAAGAAAGAAAGAAATGATAATTTTTTTGTGAATTCACGTACGGCTTGCATTACATGACTCAGTAATAAGCTAGTAGTATTGATCATTTGGAGTTTTCTTCAACTTTTCTTCCCTCCGAAACCGGAATGCTTTTATGTGAAAACATTAGAGTGACTCAGTTACAATCTCACGAATTTCCTCTGTCTAGGTCTCCTCATGTTTTTGGATGTTCCTCAGGAACGTGGCTTAAGCGATGCTGACATTCGATTTGGAGATCCAAACTATTGTTTCTTTCCCCTTTTTGACTGGCTACAGCCTCCTGCAGTGCAGCAAGCTTGTATTTTGTACTCAATAATGTGGGCAGGTAAAAAAAAAGTATTATTTACGGGTATCTACTTCTACTTTCATGCCATTCGCGTCACTTTAATAGCTTCAGGAGACACTATCATAACTATAGCACAGCGGTAAGTGGTTTGGTTTTGTAAAGACTAGTCTAAAGTAAATATTTGGACTGTTCTGCTGAATCAACTACATCACAGGCTCAATTGGTATGACGCTTGGGCTCAAGTTTCGTCTTTCATGTTTACTGTACCTGGGTCCTTACGTGTACTTCTTCCTGCTTGACAAATCTCGATGGAACAATCATTCCTACCTGTTTGGCTTGTTTACGGTCCTCCTCACCTGGTCTGATGCTGGAAATTATTTGTGCGTGCCAACATTAAATTATTAAATAAACAAACGGCAATGATAATCCTGCATTTTAATGTTTCTCATGGGCTTTGCTTAACACGGGGCATTTTAATACACACTATGTAGATCGATTGATGCTCTGTGTGCCAAACCTGCGGAGAAAGAGAGAAGGGAAGGTGTTCCAAAATGGAACTATTTTATACTCAAGTTTCAGATATTTCTCCTGTATTTTTATGCGGGTATAAAGAAACTGACAGATTCTGATTGGATAAATGGATACTCAATGAAAAATTTGTCGAGACATGCAGTATTTTCTCCGCTCAAGTAAGCGAATATCTAATAAGCCAACTAGCAGATATATCTGTAATTTTTGCATTAACAACTCTATATACCTTTAGCCTTATGTTTATAGCCTTTTTGTCAATGCATTTTCTGAAGGTACCTCAAATTTTGAAAAATCATGATATTTTGTTCTTTTTTACTTAACAAATAAACACAATTAGACTCTTCACCGAGGCGGACATAATTGACTTCTACTTTGTTCATATGGGTGGATTGATTTATGACTTGACTGTGGGATTTATGCTCAATTTTGATTTTTCAAAGAGAACTGGATACGTACTCTCTTTTATGTTCCATGGTCTTAATAGTCAAATATTTTACATTGGTAATGCACTTGTTTAGCATGTTGTAGTATTTTATGTTTAGAGCATTTAAAGCATTTTGTCAAGTTAAACAACTACTTTTTTTCTTTGAATGGAACGAAACAGGAATGTTCCCGTACGTATGTCTCTGTTCCCTGGTACTTTACTGCTCTCCCGATGAATTCCCCTGCTCGATGTTCAAAAAAGTTGGAGTCGTCCCTAAAGTGAATACACCAAAAGTTGCAAGGTAAACAAGCGGAGACACGGAGAAAATAGTTTAAATTAGGATAAATGCCCGTGGTATGTCGGTATGTTATTCAGGGCTAAGTTACAGTAATATTTCTAATTCTTTAGAAAAAAAAAGTTTCCTGCTTCAAAGACTACAGAAAAGCATGCACACAGAGACGGGTCTAAATGTACCACAGGTAAAATGTTATTGCCATCCAACCCCATCATCGTCATTCTAAACACACTGTCAGTTTAGAGCACCGCACATGCTTACACACATTTTCAAGGCTATAAATCATGTTTTCGTATTTTTCTCGTAGCATTACTTGTAACGTACATTGCCATTCAGCTAGTCCTTCCATACACTCATTCCATAACACAGGGTTATAATACGTGGACAAATGGATTGTATGGTTATTCTTGGGATATGATGATCAACTCTTGGGAAACGCTCCATCAAAAAGTGACTGTTCGAAACTACGAGACAGGAGAAGAGCGTTACTTAGATCCAGATGTATGAGTAAACTCATATATTTTCCCTTTTCCCATTTTTATCATAACATGCGTGTTACATAAATTGCATTTTCTTCGGTGTTTTTGTGCCACTTTGCTACTTACCTACTTATACTACTACATCATGACTTGCGTAGGCGTGGGTGACAAATGATCGTTGGAGCTCGCATTCAGATATGGCAGTTGTAAGTATTTTCAAAGGATATCTCAGAGTTGATGTCTGCATACATTTCTTTCTGATATTCTACACAAATGTATAATAATAGACTCGTGTCCAGAAACGACTTATACGTTTTCCACTTATTATTATGCTTTAGCAATACGCTCGCTGCATCGCAAGGAACCTTGCACGTTTCAACATTACCACGATTGAGATTTACATGGACGTGTGGAAATCTCTAAATGGTCGTTTCCAGCAACGAATGTTTGATCCCCGCGTAAACATCCTGAACGCTCCGTGGTCACCATTTGAAGAGGTAACGTGGGTCTTACCACTATTACGACAATTTTCCCACTATCGCCAGGAGCATTTCCAACGAATCGCAAAAGAGGTAGCAAACTGGACAGATTCGTCTGATGTCATTTTCGTGGCGGATTTCCCTGGATTGTACCTGGAAAATTATTTGCCTAAGGAGTTGGGTAACATTAGTATCACCGTTCTCTCAGGGGAAATCATGATTGAGCAGAGCGGTGATCCAAACATAACACTATCTAGAGTAAATCCTGCTGCTGGTGGTATTGCTGACAGTACAAACAATAATGGGGACGTAACTACTACTACCAAGCATGGAATTAAACCTGACGAATTCCACAAGGTACACGCTGTCTCTTTCCCAAACCCTTCCTGCTACATGTATACGTACACAAATGAGACTGCAGATAAACTAAAACGCACTATCAGTGATGTCGACGAGACGGAAGGCATTTCTTCCGCTTTATTCACACTCAGGGATGGATTTCTACAATTTACTCAGGAAAAATACCAGGAGTTTTCTACGAGTATTTATCTAATTGTAAATGCTCATCTAAATCTCTTATTTGATGTTCCGATGGTTGTTCGGAAAAGTGTAAATTCTCCAGAATAATCTCTTTGATGCATTTATTAGATTTCCACAACGAAACGCACAAAACTACAAAACTATCGTAATTCGTAGCATGATGTAAAACTAGATTTTTATTGAATACATTCACATGCAAAAGTATACTATTATTATTACTGTAACACGGTGAACTAGTAGAGTTGGAAAATTAACTTGTAAAAGTTTATAGAAACGAGAATATCAAGAAGGTGCTATTAGTAAATCGTAAATAAATCGTAAGTAAATGCTAGTAAAAATGAATGAATTCTTCATAGAAAAAGAAATTGTAACATGCGAAATTCAATCGAAACGTGAGTTTCTAAATCCTTTTATTACGTTCATGTATTGAGTAATGTTATCTATCATAATAATAATATAACATGTGTAGATTTTTAATGTGTACATAATGCTATCATAAAATCGTAAGTATCAGAAAAAACGCAACATGTCTAGGTATAAGATAAAGATAAACATTTTGCTGACTCGTGCTGTCGTTTGATTAACATTGATTCGCACGGGAGTATAACACGATTACTTATCGGAAAGTTTTAAACTGGAATCAGTAGTCAATATGTGATTATTGTAAAATCCGGCACCATTTTAATAGGTATATATTTACAATTTGTCAAGTAGCTCAAGAGCTTTTTTCATTTAAAATCGTAATAACATTATCTATAGTGCATCAAATGTGAATAAAATTATCCCAATAAATACTTAAATAAACGTCGCATTTCGATATGCGATTAAAATTGATATTAGACAAAACGTATTTTTTTCATACTTGTTGTAGCAATAAAATACCCGAAAACATGGAAAAATATTGAGAGCTTTCAGCTGTGCACAATGCCTAACTACGAGTTGTTCATGCAACGATTTTTCGAGTAACTTTCTAACGAGCTGGATTGTTTATATGATTGTTGTTACTCGTATTAAGCCCACTGCTGAGTCCCTTGTAGTAATTTGAAAGTACGGTCCATGCTTTAGGAGCCATAAAGCCATCTGGGGGATTTTCGCCACTTCTTGCTAGACCTAAACATTCAATGAGACATGACATAAAATATTCTACAATACAACATCATCCCAAGTTGTGCACGTTTGCAAAACTAATTTGAAGAGCCGCCGCAACATACCCCGCATTTTAGTTCCAGAGATGAAATCAAAGTCTTCTTTCCTCTTTGGATCAAAGAAAGCCATTTGTTTGACGCTTTTGTCGTAAGCAGCCACACGGAATGGGATAATCTCCAGTCCAGCTAGGCCAGGAGCCATTTTCAAAACTCTTGAACCGTGAGTTGCTTCATACAAATCAATCCCAGCAATCTCTGGATGAGGCAAACCAGCAGGATCACGTCCCACAATGTAAAAATTAGCCCCTGCGTTTAATCGGGCCCTAAATAACACAAAAGAAATACAAAATGTTAACTAATGAACTTGTCTGTATCGTCCAAAAAACTTTGTTTGCACAGTTACCTAGCATGCCATTGTACTTCAGTCGGACCGGCGTACATCATTGGCGATGGGAAAATAGCAAGAATAGTACGATCAGGGTCCAGAACGCCTTCTTCAAGAACAGCCAAATGTTGTTCTATGCGAGTTGGCAATGGCACATCGTCATCTTTGGTCCATCCACCAAGTGGATGAAGTAAAAGAACTGGTTTCTTATATCCATAATTTTCTTCGAGTCGCTTTTGAGTATCCTGAAAATGAGAACATTAAAGCCTATTTAGTCACTGATAATTTCAACACTCTTATGGATGTTTTCTTTACAACGAGCCTAATTTTCATGGAAGTAACCGTACTTCTGCTATGCATATCCCTGAGTTAGCTCCACTTGAAACAATAGACCAAATAAGTATAGTGTTAAATTTGTTGCATACCTGCATCAAAAGCGCATGTCCATTGTGAATTGGATTACGAAGCTGGAAGGCAAACACAGCGTCTGCCTGAATTTCTTTAATTTTTCCTCTGATTTCATTTGGGGTGAGTCGGTATGAATCTAGGCCATCATTCCATTTTATTCTCTCAAAGACTTCGAGGTCTCCACCAACCAACCAGTCGCCACTCTCAAGCACCATCTAGATAATTAGGTATGTTGAATTAATATAGGCTATATAAAGCATCGTTGTCTTATTTCATCGTGATTGCCACTTTGACCGAGACCACGTTCATTCCGCTTTGTTTGACTGACCTAATAAATTGCATACATTCGTTAGTCGTTCAAGGACAATTTTGTGCTTGTAACGAAGAGGTCACTGATATAAGCGAGCTTATCAAAGTTCAAAAGTGAAGCAGTTATGTCAGAGATTTGTATATAAAAGAGTTATGTATTGTGCACTGAAGCATGTTGCATACACAAACAAAACAAAATGATGCCAGTGAAATCAAAAGAATGTGAACACTCAAAACAATATAATACTCTGTAGCTTGCAGAATACTACTTATGAAACATGAGTGGTAATTTGCATTATGTGGTTTATGCTGACCTTAATGTATGGGTGTTTTGGCGAAGTTGTTCCCCATTGCCGGGCACACCGTTCCTCTTTTCTGTGAGCATAAAATTCAGGTTCCTTCAGCAATGCAATTGGTCTTGATTTGTAGTGCAGACATATTTGAGAGGCGCCTTGGAGTCTTTCTTTGTCCGTTGTAGAAACCGGTAGGGAAATTACAAGTGGCATTGTAACGAACTCATCTTTCACAAGAGCGTTGAAATGGAGAACCTAACAGCAAATCAAAGATACTCAAAACATCAGCACTCTGTTTATAGTCTGTCCATTCATAATACTGTTAGTTTAAATTTGTAGGAGAAAAAAAGTTACCTGCAAAAATTGATCTTCTTTCATAAATCCTTTGAGTGGTGTGGCCCACCCTTCAGACAGCACCTGAATCCACTGCAAGTCCAAATCAGTAATTTCCAGCGCAGGGCTAACATTCACTACATTCAAAATTTCTTCAGATGTTTTTGTGGTGAAAAGTTCTGGTACTGTATCCACACCTTTCAATTCAGATGGAAGAATTCCCTGTGATTTAAATTTAGCATGGTCAAATCAGTAAAATGCAAATACAGTATTCATCGCCCATCAATACCAAGATATTTATTTTATCATGACATTTTCTCACCTTTTGCACTAAAAGATCAATTACCATCATCATACTGTCTTTGACACCCATTCCCACCACCTAATTAAATTACAATAGTTCGTCATTTCAAAATTTCATGTCAGACAGTGTGTTTGCTTTATCTTTCATTACACACGTCTTTTAATATTCCAACCGTGTACCTGTGAACCATACGGTGCACCCACGGAATCCCCTGAGATGACCCAGGATTTGTCCTCGCGAGTCCCTTGAAACATGATGTTTCTGCTCCAGAATATTTGTGGCAGCCTGCATCTTTGCCTGTGTATTTACACAAGTTTATAAAGTCACTGGTTCATGAGTACCTATGTACACACTACACACGCCCATGTGCGCTTCTCATAATATAAACCAGTGATGAAAATGTAAATGTGTGCCTAATAAAACTTAATAATTCTCTAATGAAACATTTGCGGGGGCAGATGGAATACTGTCAAAGAAAAGTGCAGAAGCACATGTGAAGAGATAGCACAATGAGTTGCTAGTTGCTTCTATACTTTGTTTAAACGCTGCAAGGTAAAAAAAACTTTTTTTTCTAACCAGCAAATAAACTAGTTATGAAAATTCTTTCTTCAGCAGATGAAGAAATTTAGTTAAATTTATGCATATGATGTGATGAGTGCTCTCTCACAGTGGCTCTAGACGACGAGTAGTGGAAGTGATGACAAGAGGTAAGGTGTTACACTGGTGTCTAAATAAAAGCACAGCTGTGTTGTAGCAAACCAATGATGTACTTTTATCAAAATCCGGAGGAGTCTGCCTTCCTGCTAATCAATATAAGTCCAACACATGCTTTGTCGTTTAGTATTGTAACAAAACCAGTATATAATTTTTTACCATGTTGCTCATGTTGTCAGAGAGTACGTACTTTAGTTGCTTGTTTGGAGGTGCTTACTATCAACGATACCAAATATACTACATATTTACAAGCCCACCTTCTATGTGATAAAATGGAACTACTACAACAACACACTGTAATGTATGTATACAAGTAAAGCACTAGTTGTTGTTGTAGGGGTACGCTATTGGTTCACTTCATGCAAAAAGTTATTGTGCTTTTGACCGTTTAGCATTGTCGTTTAGTAGTAACTATTGATAGCCTTTCGGTGTAATAATTGAAGTCGATAGTTTGCAGAAACCCTATAATTATTGCTCATTTGCCCCTTGCTTTGTAATTACTCTCTACATTATGAATATGACCTACATTCAACTTTTCTGTCCTATGAAAATTTTAATTAAAACTTCAATTCAACTTCAATTGCTTGAATTTTAATATTTGGAGTTTGGTAAAACAATTGAAAATTTGGTTTATAAAATAATGCTAAAAATACTAACCCGGTGCATTGCGAGATTCTGCTGGCAGTCACAATTTACAGTAAATTAACACTCAATAAAAGCGTGATTTAACACCACTACAAAAGTCACTTTGAGAGCTTTGTATACACGTCGTTTACAGTCCAGTTGACAGATGCGCACAAAAGCCAACTTGGCCTGGAGGCTTTTAAAGAATGGTGAATGAATAGGTGCAGTTCTCGAATCGTACTAAACCATGCAAGTTAAAACTGCGCAAACTATATACGATCTATGATGACGCGAGAAGGGAAGATATACTTACTTGCAACTTGAGAGAATATTCACCTTGGGCTTGTTACTACTATTATTAGCGGATAAAAAATTCACAGAACTGGTCTTTGTATCCTACCAGGCAGTGGTGTACTCATTTTTATGGATGAAAGCCCCTTTGACTCTCCAGTTGTATTTTGCTACTTCGTAAGTTACATGAAGGATGCTTGAATGGATATAGAGTGTTTTCGACTCTAACTGAGCAGTTTGCTTGATGCGGGGTTGTAAAGACAAGGATAAATCTCAACGTTAATAATAATAATAATAATAGGTTGCATTGTTGTTCCGTGCATATTACGTGGTAAGCAAAGCAAAATTTCATGTTAAAGGCTACAGCAATTTGTGAGATTTCTTTAGCATTAATTAAAAATATGTTATTGTTCTATAATATAATTCCGCCCTTTTCTGAAATTCACATTGCTGTTTGCATTGTGTTTGATCAGGCCTACATGCACCAGTGTTTAAACACTTCTATAATGTACAATCTATCGTATGCATTTAATTCATTTTTATCATTAAGGTCACGACGAATGATTAATTGCAATAATAATTGATCTATGTGGCGGGCAACGCAACGTATTAAAAATTAAGTACGAAATAAGAGTTCTGTGCATGCTAATGCCACAAAGTGTTACTGTAACTCACTCTGTATAAACTCTACATGTTCAACCAAACTAAAATTCAATGAAATTTAGTCCTGTAAATGAGATGTTGCCAATTCTGGACATGCTGTCAATTACTTACTATTATTATCAATTATGATGTGATACTCAACTTTAGGTTCGTAAAGTACGTAAATTTCTCCACAAATGGAGATTAGTCACTTTTAATATCATGTATGACAATTAAAATGGCAATTGGTTATCACTACTTGTACTGATATCTGACATTTTACCAAGAACACAAACATTGTATGCACATTTTGTAATTTTTAAAGAGAAAAATAAAATCTAGTGGGATATTTCACAATTGTATTGCCTAGTATCACCCAAAATTGTCATACTTATAACAGTGTCAACTTTTGTAAAATAGCAATTTTTCACGTGTAACATGAAAATAAAACTATCCACAAGCTTGTCAGCTTAATGTAAAATTTGAAGGAATAACTAGGCAATCATCTAATCATTACTACAACAAATAAACGGCATAACTTACTGCGAAGTAAATAAATAAACAGCAAAGAAGTAAAAAAAAAGTTTCAAGCGGGGCAAGCACCTTCAATGTAAGAAGAAGCGATCTTGGTATGACTCGTAATATTATTACCACGCATACTTTTCTGTGCTCTGCCATTCCATTTCATATGAGAATACAATTCTAAGCTGAAACTGCAAAACACAAAACGGAAATTGGTGTCGTCTTTGTGTGTTATCTTATCATTAGCGTGTTGCGGTAAAGCAATGAATGACTTGAATGAGTGCGCCAGTAGTGCGGCAGCAAATCCTACTTTAAATTTTTTATTTTACGTCTTCCGTGCTTGTCTAAATCATAGTATGACTTCACTAGCTTTTGTAACCGAAATACACTATAAAATCGCAGAAATTTGGTTACTGCGTCATAAAAAATGACCAAACGTTAGACATTGTACCGCAAAGGTACATTTTTTGGCCTAAATAGCAAATTTGAAATTTTTATTAACGTGGTACTGTATAAGTATAAGTATAATATTATGCTGTGTTGTAATCAACTCACTGTAAATTGAGGGATATAGGGGACATCGACATAACTGAAAGTACTTGATGTAGTGGATACTTATATATGCGGTTTTTTGAATGACATGTAATAATCTAATGAAGCTGGTTTTTTTTATCCCTCTTCTCCTTGTGGGACATTGTAATCACGTACATGGACAGATTGCTACTCATGGAGCAGAGCAGAAATCGTGCTAATTGACAGTTGGACGGATAGACAGATAAAATGAATATTATGGCGATTAATAGCGGAAATGATT